>JAJOOS010004534.1:0-31210 GCA_029582725.1 Solanum chiquidenum
AGCATCACTTTCGAATGGCTTTGGGTATAAATCCACAGTCTTCTGTTATCATGTCATATCTTGGCACTGCATTACACGCTCTGAAGGTGTAGTAGTTTCCTTTTCTGATTTTTATGCTGAAACATGATGTTGTCCTTAATTTAGATTCTAATCTGCATCTTATGGATGGACAGAAAAATGAAGAGGCATTGGAAGTGATGGAGCTGGATATTGTAGCAGACAAGAAAAACCCTCTTCCAATGTTTCAGAAGGCTAACATCCTTGTGAGCACGGAAAGTTTTGATGCCGCTTTAGAAGTCTTAGAGGAACTTAAAGAGCATGCTCCTCGTGAGAGCAGTGTCTATGCTTTGATGGGTCGGATATACAAGAGGCGTAATATGTACAACAAAGCCATGCTTCATTTTGGAGTGGCATTAGATTTAAAACCATCTGCAACTGATGTTGCTACCATTAAGGTAATTGCCCATTTGCTCACAGATGCACATAATGTGTGTATACTGGTAATTTTTTTCAGCAAGTTGAGCATTATGGTTTCTTTTCTTCTCTCGGCCTTTTACTTATTCTATCATAGTTCTATTTCTAACTTGATACCAGAAAGAAAATAGTTTCAGACATCTACTGAAATCACCTTCGAATGTTGTCCTCTAGTGCTGGAAACTTTGTAATATCTTGCCTTCTTTTTTCCTGGTCTTATTCTTTCGTTCTTTACCCCTTTGTTTCTGAATTGTACTAATGCTTGTCTACTGAAGAGATATTTTATCACAAGACTGATTCAAATTATATAAGCTGACCTTTGTCCTTCCCACTGTTTCCGCATTTTCTATCAGGCTGCCATTGAAAAGCTGCATGTACCAGATGAGATGGAAGATGAATTATAACTTATCTGAATGACCTGGAAAAATGCGAAGATCAGGCTGTAAATTATCCAGCTCAAAATATACAACTACTTGAAGTTCTTGTATCCTTGTCCTGTCGAGAAAGCTCCATGTACAAACAAGTCACTGAGAACACATGTTCTTTTCATGAAAATCTTTTGCAGCTCCGAAAGGATTTCATGGTTTGTTCGTCTCACACTTGAGAGGACATTGTGTACCAAAAGAGGCTTATGCTGAACGTACACTTTTCATTGATCTTCTCCAAGTTAATTTGTGTTTGGCGGTGTTGGAGCCACCAGGATTTTTTCTCAGATCTGATGATAAACACTGCTATCATTGTACATAAATCTGAAATATGTTTTAAAGGTGTGTAGTGTTATTACTTGGGTTTAATATGAGTAGTTCTTATGCGAATGTAGGGCAGTTGGAGCCTTTTGCTTTCATAGAATTATTTGTGAACTTCAATATATAGCAGCAATTCGATTGTACGTTAGTTTCGGACAAAATTGGCAAATAACCACTTCTAACACCTGCTTGAAACATTAGTGCTGCTGTTTTAAACGCTATTTATTACTTGCTCTGTTTCAATTTATGTGTGTAGTTTAATTTGATATGGAGTTAAAGAAAAAAAACTTGAGATTTATATGGTTTAAAATAAGTCAGATGTTTGTGGCTGTAAAAGAAAAAGGAATATTTCATAGTTAATTTGTTATTAAAAATAGATTTTTGTCATTATTTTTAATACTGATGATAAAAGAAAGTAAGTTATATAAATTGGGATACGGAGGATAATAGGGAGACAACCTATAAGGAAGCGAAACACTTATTTTTTTGAGAGAGTAAAATAAATACTATTGCTATCATGCTATGTATATTAGTATAAAATATAAATGATAATTGTTAAAAAGTACTATTTAAAAATAATAATTAGTATTTACTAAAAGGTACTTTGCAAGTTATTATTTCTTTCTTATTTTATTTTGCTATGTATTGTTATAAATGATAATAGTTAAAAAAGTATATTTAAAAACAATAGTTATCTATATCTAATCTAAATCTAAAGTATCTTAAAATTATGAACTTCATGACTTGAATGTTAAATTACTATAATCATCTGCACTTGTCTTCTTTCCTTGATATACCCATTGATTCCTTCCTTGCCCTACATCATAACATTTTTAGAGCTAACCAGTGGTGGAATATCACAACTTCCAACTTCCTTTAGAGCTCTTTTATGTTAGAAAAATACTGTCATAATTCTCACCCTTCAAATACTTCATGGAGAAAAGGAGATTCCTAGATTTGGAAAGCGATTTGTGACATAAAAAATGAGATGGAGTCTCATATAGAGTTGAATATTGGAGAAGGAGATGTCTCCTTTTGGTATGATATGTGGTGTTCATGGGGGCCTATCTATAAGTTCATGCCAATGGATTTTACCTCTCTAGACGTAAATCTTAGAGAAGTCCTCAACAGAAGAACTTGGAATTGGGATATCCTCACCTCCAGCCTACTAATGAGATCAAGGACAAAATCTACTCCATAGGTATTACGTTACATGAAAATAAGAAGGACAAGACCATCTGGAAACTTTCCAACTCGGGGCAATTTTCCTCTGCGTCTACTTGGATAACTTGAGGCAAAAAAAGAAGAAGAAGAAGTCAACAACTTTTAAGGAAAATTTTGGAGAAAAGAAATTCCTTTTAAAATGGCTTTTGTCGTGTGGAGAGCCATTAACAATAAGCTCTCAACTGATGATAGAGTGGCAAGGATGGGCATTGCCCTCGAACCCAAATGCTACTGCTACACCTCTTCTCATGCAAGAACTAATTTAGAAGACGTGCAACACCTCTTTTGTCAAGGTGACATCGCTAATTAAGAGTATCTGGAGACAATTTGCTGATCCGCTGGGCAAAGGAATCAAAGACAATAATCTCCAAATGATTCTTCTTAGCAGGTGGAATCACAAATCCATCAATCCTATCTCCGACTTCATCGTTAAAAAATTTCCTCAAGTTATTTGCTAGTAATATGTTTGAAGGAACTAGGCCCTCTAGATACAAAACCAACTCTAATATTGTTAATTTCATTTTGCAGGTGACCCAGAAACAATTCAATAAAATAAATATTGGGGGAACCTTGTGGGATCCAATACTTTTTTTTCTCTATTATTGCATAATATATGTGGCGTAGTATGGCGTGGTTATATGAGGTGTATATGGATTGATTTAGTACATTGGAGACTAAGATTGCAAATGGGTGGAAATGTCAAGGAGCTAAACTAAAGTTTTAGGTCAAAGGAACCCCTCAAACAAACATTCGAGATTAAAGAAATGGCTCGGGTAGCACTTCGTCTGTTTGAAAGGTTTAAATCATCCCATACCTTGGGGATAAGCCTCTGAGTGTCTAACATGCTAAGAATAATGTGTTACAAGGTATTATAACAACACAATAGTCGTATGTTAAGTTTTGAAGTCAAGAAAATTAGCGAAACTAAGGTCGGCAAAAGTTATCGAAGTTTCTCTAATAAAATTTTCTAAGCTTTGGGTCAAATGTATTGGATGTTTTCTCCCAATATATAAATAGTTACAAGGACCATAATCTATCAAATCAAAGGCCTAAGAGTGTAGTCTGCAACACACAAAACCCTGTATCAAACCGACATCGGAGTAAAAAGTTATGAGGGTTTATTGTAGACTGCCTGGGCAGAATCTGGGTCGCGAACTGGGTCGGGTAAAAAACTATGGTATGTCGACTACTCAACTTTTTAACCCATAAAAACATTTCTTTTCACTCCTTAACTAGAAACAAAGCTAAAGAGGGAGTTCAAATGGAGTTCTTGCATGACGAAGGCCAGTTTTTAGCGCTTTCTACCATTAAAGGATACCCCTGTGCCTTGAAACGTGATCTCTACACGTGGCAATAATTTTTTCCTTCTATTAGCTCCGTTTGGAGCTAGTTTTTGCAGATATAAATTGGTAGTTATTGGTGTTTCTTCAAGGTTTACACTTGGTTTGCGAAGGTAATCATCTCGAGACTCTTTTATGATTGTTTTTACAAAGTTCTACGAACGTTTCACCAAGTTGGGGCCATATGGAAAATCTGCCAATTTAAGCTCAATTATAAATTGTTTATAGGCCCGTACCAGTTGTGTATATATAGTGTTTACAAATCTTAGTACATGAGGAACAAATTTTGTGTAGAAACTGTGGGCATTCGATCGTTCATTGGAAATGTTTGTTAAGGCAAAGCTCCATCTTTCAGTTTAGCACGACTCCTGGAATTTCCTAAAACGCCAAATGTGATATTTTGCTATTCTCTTGCTAGAAAGACCTTTTGTGAAAGACATTGTGATCTCAGCCGATTTATTTTCATGATTCTATTATTTTGATATTCCACTTGTTCTAATAAATAGGGTACTTCGGTTTCCTTGATTATATGTCCATATGTATGAATTCTTATTCTTCTTTGGGTGGTGTGACTTAAAAATGTTATGTGAGACATTTATTATTTGTAACCAACCCTCTTTTCCCGCTAAAGTTTATTATGAAAAATCTTCAAAGTAGCATACGATTTTCAAAACACTCAAATATAACTTAAATATTTAAACTACTAGAACACTTTATTTTTGAAATACTTTCTTTTATAAATTATCTAGGAACCAAGTATAGGAAGTAAGTAAAGCATCTTAAGCTTTTTATGAACATCTTCAAGGTTATGTTATCTTTATAAAACTTGAGTTAAGTTTTCAAGCTTATTAGGAAAAACATAGAGGTTCCACGAGACATTGAGACATTTACATGTCATACAAAAGTGATTACGGGGTTATGAGAACAAGAGTACAAACGGGTCAAGATTGACAACATGACAACGGTAACATATATGCAATATGAATCCATGACATGAAATGCTATGCATTCTACCCCCAAGCTATATTCGGAAGGTATGGGGCCTATTGTCTATATTTATACGTATAAGACACCGATGGCCACAAGTTGGCGAATACGATGCCGGTTAGCTACCGGAAAGCACCACCATCATGCATTTGCACATATATATATATATATATATGTTTGTGTGTATGTATTCACGATATGCGACTATACGAGCATACCGTGCATATTTAAATAGTAGGAGATCAAATGTTAGCCATGGAGATTATTTGAGTTTTAGCTTCAGGTGGTGTCTCTATTACCCTTTCACAACAACTGCTTATGATTCTACTTTCCACCTTACATAGCAGTACATTTTTATTCGCACTTTTGCCCCATTGCCTGGGGACGCTACTTTTTTGTTTTGTGTGAGCCGGTTCAGGCAGGTTTTTGATCGACCCATCCACTAAGATTTGGGTTTAGCTGTGAGTTGGTAAGCTACATCTTATCCTTGGGATATCAGAGGATGTTCACTTTTGTTGTATAGTTTGGGTATAGTCGGGGCCTTGTCTCAATAGTGCTTATGTCACTCGTAGAGACTATTGTGGAAGCAAAACTCTGGTTTTCTTTTGTGAATTTCAATCTCCAGTGCATAGACTTGGCATGTATATATATGTGTGTAAGTAGGTATGTCTTTAGTTGCGGCCTCGTCGGCTAGCTAGTACATCTTTATTTTTGGCTTGTCTACGATGGTTTAAATGGGTTATTGTCATTCGTCATGACCTTTATGGTCCAGGTTTCACTCTTCAGATATTATGCTGTCCAGTTTTTTGTCTCACAGTTTGGTTAGCTAGTATGTTTTAGTGGCAAACTCGATCATATAGGATATCGAGTGCCAGTTACGCCTCTTATTTTGGGGCGTTATAAATTTGGTATCAGAGCAGGTCATATCCCAGGGGGTTCATAAGTCGTGTCTAGCAGAGTCTTGTTTATGGGTATGTTGTGCCCCATACTTATATTCAAGAGGCTACAGGGCATTTAGGAATGGTTACAATTCATTCAACTAATAGATCGTTTTATAGTGGAAAAGTATAAGAACATATGAAATCTAAATCATGCTTTATGTTTCTTATCTAACAAGCCACACTAACTCCGGAGGTGGCACAACGAGAGATAGGTATGAATTTAGGGAAAGGTACTAGTCGTTCCCCACAGGGACAAAGGGATAGATTTCCCTCGGAGGCATAGAGTGAATCTCCAGCACCCATAGTACATGCCTTCCCAACACCTATTGAAGCCTAAGGAAATGCAGTACCCTCAGCATCACCACTTCCATTGGCACCTGGGGAAGCTAGGGACACATGAACTCTAGTACCTATTGTTCCTCCACCAGATAACTAGGGAGCAAAGGACGAGGGATGCATTTCAGTTGCTGACTAGGATGGTTTCTATTCATGAGCGACAACTAGAGTTAGGAGTAGATACTTAGAGAGACCGGTCAGAAAGCTTGAAGGTATGAGTGCTTCTTCACTTGGCCCTTCCATTATTTGTGTAATCTAAGTCTACTAAGGATCCCTAAGACTTTATAGACCATATATACAATGTATTGAGGGTGATGCATGCCTCTGTCACAGAGGCTGTGGAGTTGGCTTCTTTTTGGCAATATGATGCAACCATCATTTGGTATGAAGTATGAGAGAGATCTAGAGGACTAGATGCTCCGCCACTAGAGTGGGAGGACTTATCTGAGGCCTTCCTAGCCCACTATTTGTGACAAGAGGATCGAGAGGCCCGTCTTGACCAGTTTATCAATTTAAAGCAAGGGAACATGAGTGTGAGGGATTATAACCACATGTTTAATTCTTTGGTGAGATATGAACCAGATATTATACGTACCATGAGAGCTAGAGTTAATCATTATGTGTAAGGTTTGGTAGATCATATGATCAAAGATTGTAGGATAACATTCCTATCAGATGATGTAGATATTTCCCATATACATGCTTTCACTCAGACTACAGAGGACCTTTCTCGACAAATTCGTGATGCCCGCAGGGATAGGGAGCATAGTAAGAGGTCCCATACTATGGGGTCTTATAGGGAGCTACATGGTGGTTTTAGGCTCACACTCCATATATATCCACCTCAGATAGTAGGTAGTGTCTTACCACAGAAGCAGGGATATCAATTTGATCGTTATAACCAATTAGGTCTAGGTCTTAGCTCAAGCCAACCTGAGGCCCGTTGACATAAGTGTTTCGTACATATAAGACATCCCACTCCTCTAGTACACATTGCGGTAAGCCACACACTGAGCATTATAGACAGGGTTCAGGTGCATTTTATCATTGTGGGCACACATGGCATTTTATTAGTCGGTGCCCGAGGTTGAGCAGAGGTGAGCTAGCTCAGCCTTCAGGATCCACAACAAACTCTTCACCCTCAGTCCGTACCTCGCAACCAGGACAAAAGTTTACTTAGGGTCGTGGTAGAGAAAGAGGTGGAAGAGACACATCAGGTTTTAGTGGTGGTCAGAACCGCTTTTATGCACTTATAAGCCAACATGATTTAGTGGTATCTCCCGATGTTGTCACAAGTATATTGATAATATCTTCTCAAGTTATTTACGCGTTGATAGACCCTGGGTCTACGTTTTCATATATTACTCCATTTATTGCTAGTAAGCTTGACATGAAATCTGAGTTGTTGCGACAACTAGTTGAGGTGTCTATGCCGGTTGGCGTTTCTATTTTAGCTAGTCGTACCTATCGAGGTTGTACGGTGTTCATTAATGATCTTCCAACCTCCGATGATTTAGTTGAGTTGATTATGATAGATTTTGATGTTATTATGGGTATGGATTGGTTTATAGCTTGTTATGCTAATAATTATTTTCGTGCAAAGATAGTCAGATTTTACTTTTCAAGTGAGCTAGTCCTTGAGTGGAAAGGTAACGCAGCCATGCCAAAGGGTAAGTTTATTTTATACCTTAGGGCTCTAAAGTTTATTTCTAAAGGTTGTATATACCACATGGTTCATGTAAATGATAATGATAAGGAGCCCATGACTCTTCAGTCAATTCCTATTGTGAATGAATTTTTGATGGTATTCCCCGATGATCTTTCCCCCAAAAAGGGAAATTAATTTTGCTATAGACTTTCTTCCTGATATGTAGCCTATATATCCTTCCTATAGAATGGAGCCTGTAGATATAAGAGAATCGAAGGAGCAACTGAAGGACTTTCTCGATAAAGGCTTTATCAGGCAAAGTACATCCCCATGGGTTCTCCAGTGCTCTTTGTTCGAAAGAAAGATTGATTCTTACGGATGTGTACTGACTATAGACAACTAAATAAATTCACTATTAAGAATAAAAATCCTCTTCCACGGATTGATGATTTATTCAACCAGTTACAAGGTGCCAAATGCTTTTCCAAGATCGACTTGCGGTCTAGTTACCATCAGCTACGAGTCAGGGAAGTTGATATGCCAAAAATAACATTTCGGATGAGGTATGATTATTTTGATTTCCTTGTCATGTCTTTCAGACTTACAAATGCCCAACAACCTTTATGGATCTTATGAATCGGTTCTTCAAACCATTCGTGGATGAATTTGTGATTGTATTTATTGACGACATTTTGATATATTCACGGTCAGAAGCCGAGCATGCATACTACTTCCGATTTGTTTTGTAGACTATCCAAGATAGCAGGTTATATGCTAAATTCTCTAAATGTGATTTTTGGCTAACTTCTGTAGCTTTTCTTGGTTATGTTATTACCATTGATGGTATCAAGGTGGATGGACAAACGATTGAAACAATGATGAATTGGCCGAGGCCCTTGAATCCAACAGAGGTTCGTAGACTTTTAGGCTTGGTAGGATATTACCGAAGGTTTGTGGTGGGATTCTCTTCTATATCTATACCACTGAAAAAATTGACACATAAGGCAACTAAGTTTCAGTGGACTAAAGAAAACGCTTACCACATCACTTATCCTAACTATTCCAAATGGCAATGAGGGCTATGTTGTTTATTGTGATGCCTCCAGAATTGACCTAGGTTGTGTTCTTATGTAGCATGGTAAGGTTATCGCATACGCCTCTAGAAAGTTGCGGAAACATGAGAAAAATTATCCTACTCACAATCTTGAGTTGGCCGCAATTGTCTTTACCCTAGAAATTTGGTGGCATTATCTATACGTGGTTCATATTGATATTTTTACCGACCGCCAGAGTCTTCAGTATTTACTTAAGTAGAGGCAGTTGAACCTACGACAAAGGATATTGCAAGAATTGTTAAAGGACTTTGATGTTGACATTTTATATCATCCCGAAAAAGCTAATATTGTGGCTGATGCACTTAGTCGGAAGTCTATGGGTAGTATAAGTCATGTTGAAGCTCATAAGGCTGGAATTACAAAATACCTATTCTAGCTAGCTAATTTGCAAGTGCGCTTGGTAGATGTAGGGAACAAAGGTGTTGTCATTCAGGATATGACAGAATATTTCTTTGTTACTGAAGTGAACAAGCGGCAACATGAAGATCACGAGCTCAGGAAATTAAGGGAAAGAATCCATAGTAGAAACAACCTTTATTTGAGCTAACTTGAGATGGATTCCTTAGATTCTAGGGGTGCTTATGTGTACCGATAGTGGGAGAGCTCCGTACAAAGATTCTTTCAGAGGCCCATTATTCTAGATACGCTACTCACCCCGGAGTGACAAAGATGTATTGGGACCTTCGGTAGACCTATTGGTGGAATGACGTGAAAATAGATATTGCAGAGATGGTAGCTGAATGTCCCAACTGTTAACAAGTTGAACCAGAACATTATAGGCCCGGAGGCCTAACTCAGTATATTGAGCTTCTATTATGGAAATGGGACATGATAAATATGGACTTCATCACTGGTTTGCCTTGGCACTCCATGGAGATATGATTCCAATTGTTTATAGGTCCGTACCAGTGGTGTATATATAATGTTTGCGAATTAGGACATAACAAACAACTTTCCTGTAGAAACTGCGGGCATTCGAGCGTTCAAATGAAAGATATGTTAAGGTTAACCTCCGTCCTTCATTTTAGCACGACTCCTCTAAAATTCCTAAAATGCTAAATGTGATATTTTGCTTTTCTCTTGCTAGAAAGACTTCTATGAAAGACATTGGGATATCAACTGAGTTATTTTTATGATTCTATTATTTTGATATTCCACTCGTTTGGATAAATAGGGTATTAGACATCTACATGTCATTTTATCGGTTTCCTTGATTATATGTCCATATGTATGAATTCTTATTTGGGTGGTGTGACTTAAAAATGTTATGGGATACATTTATTATTTGTAATTAGCCCTCTTTCCCCACTAAAGTTTATTATGAGAAATCTTTTAAGTAACACACGATTTTCAGAACTCTCTAGGCTTCACTTTTTAGATGTTGCACTGTCCGATCTTTTTGTCTTACAGTTTAGTTAGCTAGTGTGTTTCAGTGGCTAACTCGATCGAATAGGGTAGCGATTTCTAGTTACGCCCCCTATTTTGGGGTGTGAAAAACCTGGAAGAGCATATGCAAAGCTAGCGAAGCGAATATCCAACAAATGATTAGCATACCGATAACATGGATCAAACCCCCTCCGCTAAGAGTAAAACTAAACAGTAATGGTAGTTGCTCTAATGACCAAAGTGGAGGTGGGGGAATCATAAGAGATCAATAGGTAGAATTCATCTTTCCTTCTCCATCCCCCTTCGTGGTAGCAGAAGTTTTACACTATGGTCTTCAATGGTGCACTAGAAAAGGCTTGGAGATGACCATAGGAGAAATAGACTCCTTACTTTTAACCAAACTGTAAAAAGAGGAGTGTATGATAACTATGCATAAAAACATTTAAAACATTCTAAAAGGGACATTTCATTTCAAAACATGCAAATGCCAAGTTAAAACTTCATTCAAGAGATTAGAAATCATAAGTCATAAACATGGATAACATAAGTCAACATCATCTTTAAAACTTTTAATCTCATGTACAATACTTCTTGAAGTGAACTCAGTTCATTATTCATGTTCTTGTTGTGGGAGAATTAGCCTTAACCGACATAGAGACCATGTGAGCTAAAACATGATCACCCCGTGTCTCCCACACCAAATGGGTTGTTCTACTTGCCTAAGGTAGAACCATGAACTTCTAGCTTAAGTGGATCCACTAGCTAATCAACCTATGGGGGCACATAGTTATGGGATAAGGAGATTTCTACTAGAAACCCAACCTCTACTACCGGGAGAGCTTCTATCTCATGAGACCTCTTCTAGAAACTCGGCGTTTACTAACGAGAGAGATTTCATCTCAATGTCAATATCCACTCGGTGCTAAGCATAATTTCCATGGGATACTTATTAAGTCTTACTTAATTCATGTCTCATGGAAGGATGTCTTTGACAACCAATCCAAGTTAGTTCATTAGGATAGCTCATTAGATCATGCGAGAGAAAACCTTTCACCGTCCATGTCTACATGTAAATCTTAGATTCAATTATGTTAGAAAGTCTTTCAACCCTAGAATCTTCATTATGTGAGAAAACCTTTCACATCATGTTCATTGTGTTTTCATGAGAATTTCCTTTCAATCAAAACAACAACATCATCATATTGAATGACACTTTACTCACAAATTGTCCTTAAATCGTTTACATGGATTTCATAAAAACATACATAATTTCATACTTTACCTTTTCAAGGTTCATAACCTACTTTCAATAATCACATCCAGAATTCAAGCATTAGACATGGATTTGATTATCATTCATGTGCTTCTATTACTTCATGCAGTAATTCATGAAATTCTTGTTTCATCAACAAAGACCCACATTATAAGATCACAATTGAGAAATATGGGGATTTCATGGGTTTTTGAGGATACATCATAAAAACCATAGGAAATCATCAATTCATTCTTATAATAACATAATTCAACCATTAGAATCACGTTTGAAAGGAACCCATGACTTTTGAATCACACCCTAACAATGGGGAATTTCTATCTTTCTTTTGAAATTGAATTTTGAAGGAACTCCATGGATGCAAGGTGTCCATGGATGAAAGCTATCATACCTTAACAACAAAACCCAAAGCTAAGCTTCAAAGGAGAAATTGAACCTTGAACTTGAAACCCTAGGTGAAACCTTCTTCTTCTTCTTCTAGAGAGAGAATATTCAAGAGGAATTGGTTTTCTTTTGGGAATTTGGAGGAATGAATTAAATGACTCTAATTTAGGGGTAAAAAACGTATATAGGGGTTCCAAATATAGGTAAAACGACATTGTTTATGAATTAATTAATTAGGAAAATACTCAAATACCCCTAAAATAACTGCCAACAGCCACTGACCTACCAATCGACGGACCATGGATGGACCTATGGTCCGTCCTTGTGAACCATGGTTGGAAGTCAGAGACTTTTGTCCTAACCTACAACCAGTGGATCACGGGTCATGGACCTACTTCCGATTCGTAGATCCAACCGTGGTCCATGCTCTAACAGTTTCTGAGGCACCCATCCACGGACCTTAGTCGACTGACCGTGGTCTGACCCACGACCCATCCTGGTGGACCGTCGTTCCAGGTCAGAAGGTGCAATTTTGGGGACTCCAACAACTGACCACACCTACGGTCCGTGGGTCCACCTACGAACTGTTGGTGGTCCTCGTGGATGGCAACTGTAGGTTCTAAATTTCTGGTTAAATACTCTTATTCTTATACCGGGTGTTACATTATCTCCCCCTTGGGACCATTCATCCTTGAATGATGCTATAGACACCTTACGGAAGTCAAGATTCAAGACTAGCAGCCCATCATGCATGCAATATCATAACAATGTATAAAATGAGGTAGGAAACGTCAATTCCATTCAAAACATATTCTATGCATCTCAATGAAGTAGGAACTACATCTAACAACCCATTATGCATGAAACAATTAAATATTTCTCATGTTCTTAGGAGGAACTACCTTCTTCGATTTCAAAAGCATGCTCAACACAATCTCATGAAGTAAATATGGAATTTACTCTCAAAAAGCATAACTAAAGCATGTTCAACAATTATCTCATGAAGCATATAGGCAACTCATGCTAAATGCACATCAACATGAGGGAAACCAACATAATTCATTTTCCTTCAAAACATAAGCTTTTATGAATATGAACAACTTAAGGAGACCATGGAACACATAAAAACACATGACTCCCAAAACATAAGACAAACCAAGAGGAAGTCATTACCTCAATCTAGAGTAGGAGTAGAAGGAAAGAGATGTGGATATCGGGACTTCATATCGGCCTCGGCCTCCCAAATAGCACCCTCAACTAAATGATTCCTCCACAACACTATTACGGAACCAACTTCCTTATTTCTCATCGTCTTCACTTTTCGGTCCAAAATCTCAACTGGAACTTTCTCATAAGAGAGACTTTCATCAAACCCCAACCCTTATAGGTAAATTATGGATGTCGGATCTCCAACACATTTCTTAAGCATAGAGACATGGAAAACCGGATGCACCGATTTCAAATCATTTGGAAAGTCTAACTCATAGTAAACCTTACCAACCCGTCTCAAAATTTGATATGGGCCTACAAACCTGTCTTGACCTAGGAGTACACCCTAGATGTAACATGGCGTACTTGACCCCGAAGGGGTCTCATACAAGCCCTTAGCATATCACAACATAAGATAATAGAAAAGTATGGAAAATTTAAAAACTTTATCCATACAATCAAAGTTTGTTTTAAAAGCAATCGGAAGTCTTACTACACTTTATTTCAAACCATCTAATACAACTTTGAATACTCTTGGGTCACAGCCCATACAATAGTCTCAAATCATGAAAATAAAAGACATAAAGGAAATAGTGGCTTTGTCCTCGAAGCTATGAGGACTCACCAAATCTTCAACTCCTTTGCTCCTTAGAAATCTAGATTAAAGAATGGAACTCAAATCACCGAACCCTACATTTGATGAGAATGTAGGCAAAGTATGCGTTAGTACGAAAGTACTAAATATGATAGCTAGCATATCATCATAAGAGCATAATATCATAAGGGTTAGTCAACATAAGATATAATCCATAAATATAAGAAATACTTCATGAAATATCATCTATAAGCATAAGAGACAATATCAAAATCATAAGAAAAGTCTCCAACATAAGCATCATGTAAGCATCATTCCACCCTTAGTCCTTCATATCATAAGAGAGCCATTTCAAGTAACCTCAAAGCATACTTGTGGAAGGCATGGATAAGACCCCATAATCCCATCCAAGCTAAGTATCCCTTTTCGTCATCCCAAACATAGTCCATATCAATAGTCAAGTCTTAGACTTTCATAAGTAGCTTCAAGTCATACTTGTGCAACATATGAGTAAGACCCCATAATCCCACTCAAACTAAGTACCACCTTAGGCAATCATACCTACTTACCATCTTTGAATCTCACCCTTAACTTACTTCTCATAACCAAGGGAACCTATCACCTTTAGTCAATCATATCACGGAAGGCAACTATAGCAACAATCCATCAAAGCATACATCATTTAAGGGAAACATTTCTTAGGTAACCTTAAGTCATACTTGTGTAATGCATAGATGAGACCCCATAATCCCATTCATACTAAGTACTTCTTTAGGTCATCATACTCATGCTTTTTATTTAGGGACTAGTCCCTCTTTGAAAGTATTGGAACTTTAGGAGGAACTTCATTAAGCATATCTTAGTTCCTCATTAAGTTGAACCCTATAAGATACTACATTAATTACATCTTAGTTCATCATTGTTTTGAACTCTAGGAGATGCTTCCACAAGCATAGTCTTAGTTCGTTAAGTTGGACTCTAGGAGATGCTTCTTCAAGCACATCTTAGTTCATTAATTATGTTTGAAACTAGGAGATGCTTCATTAAGCATAATCTTAGCCCATTATGTTTGAACTCTAGGAGATGCTTATTCAAGCATAATCTTAGTTCATTACTAATCTTTTTGTAGTTGGGATATCCTTAACCGACATGAGAACATATGAGCGATCACATGATCCCTCTCTGTGTTACCCACACCGTCAAGGGTTGGTCTACTTGCCTAAGGTAGAACCGCTTTGTTAGCTTAGTCGGATCTACTAGCTAACTTTCATACGGGGCACGTAGTTATGGGATACAAGATTGCTACTAGAAACCCAAAACTCCACTTGGTGAAGTCTTCCATCTCATGAGACATACTTTAGGGAAATACAGACTCTACTAGGTGAGAGTTCCCATTTTGGAAGTCCAAACTCAACTAGGTGGGAACCTCCATCTCATTTCAATATCCACTCGGTGCTAGGCCTAAATCCCACAAGATAATTATAAAGTCTCTACTTTGACTCAAGTTTCATGGAAATATGTCCTTGACAATCAATCCAAGTTAATTCATTAAATAACTCATTAGACCATGCATGAACAACTATCACCATCCATGACCTAGGTATGAAGGCTCTTTAGCCTTAGGTTCCATTAGGTGAGAAAAGCCTTTCAACCCTAGAACCATTAATATGTGACAACACCTTTCTTGTTACGTTCATTATGAGTTCATGAGAATAACCTTTCAATCAACCCATAACAACAACCTAATCATTGACACTTCACTCTCAAAGTGTACTCATAGCATTTACATAACCTCTACAAGAATATACATACATTCATAATATAATCATATTAACTTTACTTTCAAAACTCTAGAAGTCAACATGCATGACTACAAGCCTTAATCTCGAAGCTTTATCTCTTATAATCATCATACATACATAGATCCCAAGACATTCTAGTCACAAGCTTCATCTTTAAGCAATTCTAACCATATCTAATTATAAAGATTCAATCTGAAGCATTACTAGTCATGATACATCATCTACACTTTAATATAATTCAATTCATGTTTACATGCTTATACGCTTGATCAATTACTACTCATAACATCAATTTTAGAAGATCATCAGTAAGTCTTCAATTTCACCTTTGATGGCATAAACCCACATATATCAATTTCATCAATTAGACTAGGGTTAACCATGGAAACATGTAATATCATCATAATATCATGAATCAATACTAAAACAATCATAAACAAGTACTATCCACTCAATTGGAATCATACTCAATTACTACCCACAAAATAGGAAGAAACCCTGGCTAGAATTAGGGTTTTGTCTTCACAATTGGGGGAAATATAGGGGGCTATATGGATAGAAGAATCCATAGATGAATAAGCTATCATACCTTGATTATAAATCCCTCACAATGTTTACAACAATGGAGGAATTTGACCTAGCTTCCTTCTTCTCCTTCTCCTTATCCTTCTCATTCTCCTTATCCTTCTCCTTCTCCTTATCCTTCTTCTTCTTCTTCTTCTTCTTCTAGAGAGAGGATTTTCTTCGAGGGAATTGGGTTCTTTTGATGAGTAGAAAATAATGTCTAGGATAAACGTATTTAAGGATCTATTAGGTTTATATAGGTGGTCTAATTACTAATAAAACGACACCACTTAACCCATAACTAATAATGAACTAACCCATAAGTACCTAACTTAAAATACTTAAACCCCAAAACTGCCTCACCCAAGAGACCCCGACCCACAGTCTGTAGGTGGGTCTACAAACCATAGTGGTATTTTGTGGGTGGTAGCATGGAACTATAAAAAAGGGGCCTTGAACTACGACCCTTTCCCACGGGGTGTGGGTCCACCTAAGGGGCGTGAGTCCCATCCGTAGGTGGCCCTTTTGGGCAGCTTTTAGGGACTATTTTGGGGTCCTCCTCAAGGACCCCTTGGTTGGTCCTTGGGGAGTCGTACCTCAACGTTTAACCCCTAAACCCCTCAATTCTAAGTACGGGAATTTATTTGACAATTCTAACGCTCAAGTCAAACTCTAAAACCCCTAAGTAAGGCTCTAGTTTAACCTACTAGTTTTTTGGGTGTTACAATATCTCTCCCTTGGGATCAGTCGTCCTCAAATGACGATTCTAAACACCTCTTGAAGGAAACAACTTATATACTAGCAGCCCATCATGCATGCAACTCATCTAAATGCACATGAACAAGTAAGAAAACTTCAATTCCAAACTAAACAAACTCAATTTAGTACAAGGGAGTATGAACTACATCTAACAACCCAAAATGCATGGAATTATATATCTACTCATATTTAAGGAGGAACTACCATCTCCTAGCTAAAACATGCTCAACATACATTCATGGAGCTCATATGCAATTTACTCTCAAAAAATCATTTTATTCAAGGAGGAATCTTTCAACTCCAAACTAAGGCATGCTCATATATTCACCTCACGAAGTCAAATAGGCAACTCTACTCAATGCACTACAACATAAGCTAAAATAATGCATATAAGTCATTTCTATCATAACTTAAACTTTTCATGAACATGCATATAAAGACAATCATGGCCACACATAAACACACAATGGCCTTGCTATCTAGGCATACCATCTCCCCCTTGGGAGTAAGCCTATACAACCACTTCTAAACATCATTCATACTAAAGACAACTTCAAAGTCTAACATATCAAGTAACAAAAGGCCAAACAATACAAGAATCTAATAAAGCATAAAGCACATACCGGTAGTCACATCCGGGGGACACTATTGTTCACCTCTAGTTTGAAGAACCTAGAACCTATTTTTGTTTGGGAGCATTGCAATCCGGACAACTAAGAGAAGCTTGCTTGACCTCTCTCCCTTTAGCCCTAAGTACTGGATAATGTCTCATCTTGTGACCCTCATTACCACAACTATAACAACCGTCCTTGTCGGCTAGACACCTACCATAATGCTTCCTTCCACACTTAATGCAAGTAGGCTTAAGCAACACATATTCACTATTTCTCCCTCTTTTAGGCTTAGGGTTAGAAATCCTCTCTTGGTTGGAAATCTTTTGTTGGGTCCTAGGTTGACCATACCCTTCGAATCGATAGTTGGAAAAATTCCCATAACCGGTTCTAGCTCTTTTCACCTCCCCATCCTTGTCTTGGAGTTTTGCATCCTCTATTTGTTGGGAAAACACCATGAGACGTGAGATATCCATATTATCATGAAGATTGCCGAACGACATTCTTTTCTCACCAAACTAGACACACCCGTCAAGTACCTAGTCATCATATCCCTTGAATCCGCCACCAAAGCCGGAGCATACTTGGACAATTGAGTAAACCTTAGGGAATATTCTTGAATACTCATACCTCATTGACGAAGGTTGATGAACTCTTCCACCTTTGCTTCCCTCAACTCTCGGGGAAAGAACCTATCAAGGAATGCTGATTTGAACACTTCCCACTCTATTGGACCCTCTCCTACCGGCCTATTGTTCTTCCATTGAGTATAACATACTTGAGAAACATTCTTCAATTGATAAGTGGCTAGCTCTGCTTTCTCTACCGAAGTCACCCCCATGGTATCAAGTATTTTATAAACCTCATCCACAAATTCTTGAGGATCCTCTCCCAGTTTGGAACAAACAAAACTCGGGAGGGTTCATCCTTGAAAAATCCCTCAATCTAGAAGCCGCATAATTCACATTAGGGTTCACCGGAGCTACAACCTCTCTATTGTCTTTGGCCATCATGACTTGGGCTTGAATTATCACGGCTTGAGCTTGAGCCGTCCTGGCTTGGGCCAATATTTTGATAGTAGACCTAACTCCGTCTGAGTAACATTCTCCCCTATAGGGTCAATTGGAGCTTGAGGATGAACTTGGGGTGGAGCTTGGAGAGTAACCTCTTGATCCATATTTTCTTCCTCATCTCTCCTAGAATTTGCCCTTGTATTAGCCATACCTTGAATATGACCAAGGAAAGCTATGGAGTTTAACCAAAATTCACACTTGCTAAACTTTGAAAAAAGTTGTTGGTCCTTAAGATCTTGCAAGACAATTCTCAAAGGTCAACATGCTCACTCTCACTTCTTGAATATACCAAAATATCATCAATAAACACAATTATGAACATATCAAGGTATTGTCTAAACACCCTATTAATCAAATCCATAAATGCCGCCGGAGCATTAGTCAACCCAAACGACATTACCATGAACTCATAATGATTATACCAGGTTTTAAAGGACGTCTTTGGAATATCTGATAACGTTCAAATATACTTCTTGAAAAGAAATATAAATGATCGTATGTAATATATTTACCCAACTATGAGTCGAGGTCGATCCCACAGAGAATATGGAAGAATATTGTCAATAGCAAATATTTAACTCGATAGTCGTTATATAAAAATGGGGGGATTTAAATTGAAATAAAATAAAAACAATAAAATAGCTTTGAACTAAGTATTTATTTATATTCATATTATTAGAAATAACTAGGAATGTGTTCCCTATAAGCTCATAACGCGGTAATCCTAGTAATAACAATCCTTTCCTAGTGTATTACATGCAAAGTGATAAGTTAGGTATCTCTACATCCTTGGTCTGGCTTCTAGAGAATTTCACCTTGATCCGGCTACCTGTGTATAATTTACTAAGCCTTACCTTTACCTCATATTAGACATCACATCAATGAATGTCTTACTTTTCACCCTCACACCAATTGACATTAGACTATTATATAGTATCACACTAAATCTATGTTGATAATTCTTTTCTTATTAACTACCTCCTTGGTCCAGCAAGTAGCAACAAGACGAGTTCTAACATTGACAACCATTAAAAAGACTTCTAAACGAAAGAATTATCATTGCATGCAACAACACTATTCAAGAATTTCTTAGTTACTATTCATAATTTGTTAATCACTTATGGTTCCCACAGCCCTAGTTATGAAATTTAGCTACTCATTATCTCAAAAACACAATCAAAATTTATTAAAATAAATATGCTTGTGCTAATCATAAAAAGCTAAGAAAACCAGCTAACCTATTTTTTATTAATCATGAATACAAATAAATAATAAAGTAGAAGAAAAAATAAACCACAATTCTCCGACCTCCATGGCGGCTCTTCCAAAATTCCTAAGCTAGAAGAAAATTTGCATTGTGTATTGTTTCTTGGTTCTTGGCTCCCCTCAAGAATAGCTTTTCATGCCCTATTTATAGATATAGAAACCCTAAATAAAATAATTGAGTTCAAATTAAATTAGGAATCCAAAACCAAAAGGAATTGGATTCCTTTTTTCGCCGCATGAACAATGGTGCTGCCGCCTCTATAGTTCTGCACAATTCACTTGCTGCCACGTGGCAGCAGCAAGAAGCAAGCGTAAGAAACTTTAAATTCCACAATTTGCATCCGCCATTTCCTTATATATATCAATATATTATTTTATTCAATTTAATCCATTAAGCTGCCTGCTTGATTTCCTTCTTCAACTCTCCATCTTTAATTCGTTTTAGCTCTAAACTTCCTCATTGTTCCACCAATTTAATCATACAAATAGATACACAATTTAGCACAATTCATAAAATTTATGCTCAAAAAGGATAATTAAAAGATTAAATATGAGACAACTAGTGATTAAATATATATAATTTTAGCCTCACATCAATATCATCCCCTCTCACCCTCAATTGGTGATTACCCGAACGAAGATCAATCTTAGAGAAGTAACTAGCTCCTTAAAGTTGGTCAAACAAGTCATCTATCCTTGGAAGGGGATACTTATTTTTAATGGTCACTTTACTCAAATGATGATAATCAATGCACATTCGAAGAAACTCATCTTTCTTTCTAACAAACAATACGGGAACACCCCATGGAGAGACACTTGGTCGGATGAAACCCTTATCCAACAAATCCTTTAGTATCTCTTTCAACTCTTTAAACTTCACCGGAGGCATTCTATAAGGAGGGATTGAGATAGGTGGCGTACCCAGAGAAGGGTCTCTACTAAAATCTATTTCCCGCTCGGGAGGAATATCGGGTAAAACATCAGGGAAAACATCAAGGAATTCATTAACTACCGGAACCGATTCAAGAGTAGGGGTTTTGGAATCTACATCCCTCACCCTAACAAGATGGTAAAAGCAACTCTTTGAGATCATCCTACTAGCTTTAAGGTAAGACACAAATTGATCCCTAGGCATAGAATTTCTCCCCGTCCATTCTAGGATAGGCTCATTTGGGAATTGAAATCTAACCACCCGAGTTCTACAATCAATAGAGGCTTAACATGCATGCAACCAATCCATCCCAAGAATCACATCAAAGTCTAACATGTCAAGCTCTACCAAGTCCACAAGAGTAACCCTATGGGATAAGGAAATGGGACACCTTTTATAGACCCTCTTAGCCACCACAAAATCACCAACAGTAGTAGAGACATAAAAAAGTTCTAATAATACTTCCAGGGGAACATCAAATCTCATCGCCACAAATGGCGTCACAAAAGATAAAGTAGAACCGGGATCTTACAAAGCATACACATCATGATGAATATTTTTTAACTAACCAGTGACTACATCCGGGGAGTTATCTTGGTCACCTAGGGTTTGGAGAGCACAAAAGCAGTTTTGTTTTGGAGCATTGGAATTTGAACCGCTAGGAGGAGCTTGCTTGCTTTCCCTCCCTTTTTCCACAAGCATGGGGCAATCTCTCATTTTGTGTCAACTCTTCCCGCAACTAAAGCATTCATTGTTGCCGGCTAGACACTTACCATCATGTTTCTTCCCACATTTTGGACATGTAGACCTAGCCAAATAAGAGTCACCTCCATTACCTCCTTGAGGTTTAGGGTTAGGCACCCTATTCTTGTTAAACTTAGGTGGAACATTAGAGGAACCTTGATTGAAACTTTTGTCTAAACCTAGGTCAACCTTGTCCATTGGACCTAGAATAATAGAAATTACCATCATTGGTCTTAGCCCTCTTTACCTACCTATTCTTTTCCGTGATTTTCGATTCCTCAATTTGTTGGGCATACACCATAAGTCATGAGATATACATATCGTGGATGAGCATTTTCGTACAACATTCTTTTTATACCAAGTCGTACACGCCTGTCACAAACTTACTCATCTTAGCCCTCAAATCTGTTACCATAGTTGGAGCGTACTTGTATAGTTGGGTGAACTTTGAAGCATACTCCCTCACACTCATACTTCTTTGACGAAGGTTAATGAACTCTTGCAACTTTGCTTTCCTCAACTCAACGAGAAAGAACTTATCAAGAAATGCTGATTTAAACACTTCCCACTCTACAAGACCCATTCCTACCAGCCTTGCCTCTTTCCACTTATCATAACATACTTGTGCAACATGTTTCAATTGGTAAGCGGCTAACCCTGCTTTCTCCTTCGGAGTCACCCCCATAATAGAAAGTACTTTATAGACCTCATCGATAAGCCTTTGAGGATCCTCTTCCACTTTGAAGCCATAAAATTGTGGAGGGTTCATCCTTACAAAGTCCCTCACTCTCGAAGCCACCCAATTCACATTATGATTTACAAGAGCTACAACCTCTCTATTGGCTTGAGTCGCCAAAGCTTGAGCCAATATTTGAAAAGCAGACCTGACCTCCACATTTGACATATTCTAAGCCAAAGGATCTATCGCAGTTTGAGGAGCTTGAGTAGAAGCTCCTTGTTCCACATTGTCACTCTCCGTCCTTCTAGTATTCCTTTTGGTATTCATATCCTGAAGACATATGTGAAGGATTAGAAGAGAGATATTCTTAAAGTTAAACTCTAAGGCACGACTTAAGAGTAATGAAGAAGTGAAATTTCCTATACATATTATAGCCTCTCATTCATAAATGTGGTGAGCTTCACACTCATGAACAAAACTCTACTAGACGTGGCTTATGAGACATCATCCTAGGATCATTCTAAACCTTGTGCTCTGATTACTAAGTTTGTTATGACCCAGGGGTACCCTTTAGATGTAACATGGCGTATTAAACCCCGAAGGATTCCATACAAGCCACTTTGCTTTCATCACATAATACATAGAACAATAAGAGTAAAATACATTTCCAAGTCTAAGAAGTTTTTCATAGAAGAAAGAGAAAGTCTAGACACTTGTCTCATCATAGCCATCTATTACAATACTGAATGAAATTGGGCCTAGCCCATACATCATGTCCAAAAATGAAATACAACAAAAGGAAATTACAATAAAGGGAATTTCTGTCCTCGAACGATGAGGACTCACCAAGCTCGAAAAGAAGTCAAAGCCCATGCTCTAGCCACCAGAATGGATACCCTGCATGTCGGACCCTACATTGGGGAACAATGTAGGCAAAATTATGTGTTCGTACAAAAATGCACTAAGTATGATAACTCTTCTTAAAAACATTTAAAACATGCTAAAAAGGACATTTCATTTCAAAACAAGCAAATTCCAAGTTAAAACATCATTTAAGAGATTAGAAATCATAAGTGATAAACATGGACAACATAAGTCAACATCATCTTTAAAACCATTGAACTCATGTACAATACTTTTTGAAGTGAAATTAGTTCATTGTTCATGTTCTTTTTATGGGAAAATTAGCCTTAACCGATATAGAAGCCATGTGAGCTAAAACATGATAACCCGGTGTCTCCCACACCGAAAAGGGTTGTTCTACTTGCCTTAGGTAGAACCATGAACTTCTAGCTTAAGTGGATCCACTAGCTAATCAACGTATGGGAGCACATAGTTATGGGATAAAGAGATTGCTACTATAAACTCGACCTCTACTAATGGGAGAGCTTCCATGCCATGAGATATCTTCTAGAAACTCGGCCTCTACTAATGGGAGAGCTTCCATGTCAATTTAAATATCCACTCGGTGCTAAGCATAATTCCCATGGGATACTTATTAAGTCGTACTGAATTCATGTCTCATGGAAGGATGCCCTTGACAACCAATCCAAGTTAGTTCATAAGGATAGCTCATTGGCTCATGTGAGAGAAAACCTTTCACCATCCATGTCTACATGTAAATCTTAGATTCAATTAGGTGAGAAAGCCTTACAACCCTAGAATCTTTATTATTTGAGAAAACCTTTCTCATCATGTTCATTTTGTGTTCATGATTGTATCCTTTCAATTAACACAACAACATAATCATATTCATTGACACTTTACTAATAAAGTGTCCATAAAGCGTTTATATGGATTTCATAAAAACATGCATAATCTCATACTTTACCTTTTCAAGGTTCATAACCTACTTTCAATCATAACATATAGAATTCAAGCATTAGACATGGATTTAATTATCATTCATGTGCTTCTATCACTTCATGCATTAATTCATAAAATTCTTTTTTCATAAAAAAAGACCCATATTATAAGATCATAATTGAGAAATATGGAGATTTCGTGGGTTCTTGGGGATACATTATAAAAACCATAGGAAATAATCAATTCATTTTTATAATAACATAATTCAACCATTAGAATCAAGTTTGAAAGGAACCCATGACTTTTGAATCAAACCCTAACAATGGGGAATTTCTATCTTTCTTTGAAATTGAATTTTGAAGGAACTGCATGGATGCAAGGTGTCCATGGAAGAAAACTATCACACCTTAACAACAAAGCCCAAAGATAAGCTTCAATGGAGGAATTGAACCTTGACCTTGAAACCCTAGGTGAAACCTTATTCTTCTTCTTCAAGTTCTAGAGAGAGAATATATGAGAGGAATTGGTTTTCTTTTGGGAATTAGGAAGAATGAATTAAATGGGTCTAAGAAGACTTGAATAGGGGTTCCAAATTTTGGTAAAACGACATAGTATAAGAATTAATTAATTAGGAAAAGACCCAAATACCCCTAAAATAACTGCCAGTAGCCATCGACCTACCAATCGACGGACCCAGTCGATGGACCTTGGATGGACGGTACATCCCGGTGAATCATGGTTGGTGGTCAGAGATTTTTGTCCTGACCTATGGCCACTAGACCACGGGTCATGGATCCACTTACGGTCCGTAGGTCCAGTCGTGGTCCATGCTTGGACAGTTCCTGAGGCACCCATCCAAGGACCACAGTCGACAAACCGTGGTCGAACCCATGGCCTGTCCTGGTGGACCGTTGTTCCTATTCAGAGGTGCCATTTTGGGGACTCCAACCATAGACCACACCTACGGTCCGTGAGTTCACTTATGGACCGTTAGTGGTCCTTGTGGGTGGCTTCTGTAGGTTCTGAGTTTTTGGTTCATTACCCTTATTTTGATACGGGGTGTTACATACTCTGGTGGAAAAGGCAGAATTGGAAGCTTATCAACTTAAAGGTGTGGCACAAATTTGGTTCAACCAATGGACTGAAGCAAGACCGATAGATGCAAGTTCCTTAGAGTGGGAAAGGTTTAAGTATGTGTTTCTTGATAGGTTCTTTCCTTTTGAGATGAGGAAGGGAAAAGTGCTTGCGTTTATTAATATCCAACAAGGGAACATGAGTATGAAAGAGTATGCTTTTAGGTTTACTCAATTGTCAAAGTATGCTCCTTCTATAGTTTCCAATGTTAGGGTAAGGATGAGCATGTTTGTTTTGGGTGTGTCCAAATTTTTAGTGAAAGAGTGTCATACGACTATGCCTATCCATGACATGGATATTTCTCGTCTCATGGTTAATGCCCAAAAGATTGAAGAGGAGAAACTTAAGGAAAAGTCTAGGGAGAAAAAAAGGGCTAGAATCGGTGATGGTAATTTCTCTCGTGCAAGGTCCCGATGGACATGGTTGTCCTAGGTATCGATAAAGGTTATTGAGGAAAAGTTCCTCCAATTCTCCTAAGTTCAAGAAAGATAGGGTGCCTAACCCTAATCCTCAAGAAGGAAATGGTAGTGGGTCTTTATTGCCAAATTGTGCTAAGTGTGGAAGAAAACATGAGGGCAAATGTCTAGCGGGTTCCACTGCTTGTTTTTGTTGTGGTAGGATGGACAACAAGATAAGAGATTGTCCTTCAGTTGCTAAGAATGAGGGAGATAGTAGTCGTAGGGCTCAATCGTATACTTCATCCAGTCCAAGTTGTTCGAGTTCGAATTCTCCCAAGCAAAATAGGTTCTATGCACTTCAGACTCATGGTGAACAAAAAGGTTCTCCCGATGTGGTTACCGGTGTGTTGAAATTCTTCCAACATGATGTCTATGCTTTACTTGTTCCCTGTGCTACCTTGTCTTTTGTGACGCCTATGAGATTTAATGTGCTTCCCAATGTGTTGTTGGATCCTTTTTTTGTCTCTAATCATGTTGGTGATTGTATTGTGGCTAAGAGGGTCTATAGAAGGTGTCCCATCTCGTTATCTCATAGAGTTACTCTTGTTGATTTGGTAGAGCTTGATATGCTAGAATTTGATGTTAACCTTGGTATGGATTGGATACACTCTTGTTATGGTTCGATTAATTGAAGAACCCTTGTAGTCAAGTTTTAGTTTCTAAATAAGCCTATCCTAGAGTGGAAGGGGGGAAATTCTATGCCTAAGAGTATGTTTATCTCTTGTCATAAAACTAGGAGGATGATTTCTAAGGGTTTCATGTACCATCTAGTTAGGGTGAGGGATATGGATTTTGAAACCCCTACTCTTGAGTCGGTCCCCATTTTTAATGAGTATCCGGAAGTGTTCCCAGATGATCTACCCGGTATTTCTCCAGAAAGGGAAATAGACTTCGGTATTGACCTTCTCCAAGATACGCAACCTATTTCTATTGCTCCTTACCGAATGGCTCTGTTAGAACTTAAGGAAATAAAGGAGCAATTAAAAGATTTGTTGGAAAAGGTTTTCATCCTGCCAAGTATCTCTCCATGGGGTGCTCCAGTTTTGTTTGTTAAAAAGACAGATGGTTTACTCCATATGTGTATTGACTACCGACAATTGAATAAGGTGACCATTAATAATAAGTATCCTCTTCCAAGAATAGATGATTTATTTGACCAACTCCAAGGAGCGATTTACTTTTCCAAGATTGACCTTAGGTCGGGTTATCACCAATTGAGGGTGAAGGATGATGATATTCCAAAACAATTTTTTGAACCCGATATGGTCATTATGAGTTTTTGGTGATGTCATTTGGTTTGACTAATGCCCCGACGACATTTATGGATTTGATGAATAGGGTGTTTAGACAATACCTTGATATGTTTGTAAGTGTGTTCATTGATGATATATTGATTTATTCGAGAAGTGAGGATGAACACATCAATCATTTGAGGATTGTGTTGCAAATTCTCAAGGACCAACAACTCTTTGTGAAGTTTAGAAAATGTGAGTTATGGCTAAGGTCCGTATCTTTTTTTGGTCATATTGTTTCTAGTAAGGGTATTGAGGTAGATCCTAAGAAGATGGATGTGGTCAAGAGTTGGCCTAGAGCTCTAACTTCTTTAGACATTAGAAGTTTCTTGGGTTTGACTGGTAATTATATAAGATTTGTTGAGCGGTTTTCTTACATTGCCTCTCCATTGACAACTTTGACTTAAAATAAGGCCAAGTTCATATGGTCCGAAACATGTGAGAATAGTTTTCAGGAATTGATAGATAGACTTACTTCCGTTTCGGTGTTGACTTTACCGGAAGGGACAAATGACTTTGTTGTTTATTGTGAGGCCTCAAGAATTGGGTTAGGATATGTGCTTATGCAAAATGGGAAGGTTATTGCCGATGCTTCAAGGAAACTCAAGGTTCATGAGAAGAATTATCCAACCCATGATCTGGAATTAGCGACGGTGGTTTTTGCCTTAAAAAATTGGAGGCACTATTTTTATGGTGTGCATGTAGATGTTTTCACTGACCACAAGAGTTTGCAATATGTGTTTAATCAGAAAGATCTTAATATTCACCAAAGAAGGTGGCTTGAGTTAATTCAGAATTATGATATGAGTGTTCTCTATCACCTGGTAAGGCAAATATGGTGGCGGATGCTCGTAGCCAATTATCAATGGGGAGTGTTCCCCATGTAGAAGAGGGTAAAAGAGAATTGGTATGAGATGTACATAGATTGGTCCGATTCGGTGTTCGGTTGATGGACTCCACTAAGGGTGGAGCTGTGGTTCAAAATAGTTCAGAATCATCTTTTGTGACAGATGTGAAAGCCAAGCAATGTCTTGATCCGACCTTAGTAGAATTGAAAGAAGTAGTGCTTAGAAAGTATGTTGAGGCTTTTTGCCAAGGAGGAGATGGTGTGCTTTGTTATCAAGGTCGTTTGTGTGTCCCTAATATTGATGACTTGAGGAGACAGATTTTATCAGAAGCCCATAGTTCTCGATATTCCATTCACCTAGGAGCCACCAATATGTACCGTGATTTGCGGGAGGTCTATTGGTGGAATGTGATGAAAAAGGATATTGCAGAATTAGTGGCTAAGTGTCTGAATGGCAAACACGTGAAAGTTGAGCATCAGAAGCTTGTAGGTTTATCACTAGACATTATTATTCCTACTTCGAAGTGGGAAGATTTGAATATGGAATTCATAGTAGAGTTGCCTCATACTCGGCGACAATATGATTCGATTTGGGTTATAGTAGACCGAATGAAGAAATCGTCTCATTTTATTCCATTCAAAGTTTCTTATACGGCGGAAGACTATGCTAGGTTGTATTTGAGGGAAATGGTATGGTTTCATGGAGTGCCCTTGTTCATTATCTCCCATCGAGGTACTCAGTTTACTTCCCAATTTTGGAAGTCTTTCCAAAAGGGTCTTGGCACTAAAGTTAAGCTTAGCACGATATTTCATCAACAAACCGATGGGAAAGCGGAGTGTACTACCCAAACTTTTGAAGATATGATAAGAGTATGTGTCATCGATATTAAGGGTAATTGGGATGACCATTTGCCATTGATTAAGTTCGCTTATAACAATAACTACCATTTAAGTATTGGTATGGCTCCATTTGAGGCTCTCTATGGTAGGAGGTGTAGATCTCCTATAGGTTGGTCTGAGGTGGGTGAAGTTTCATTGATAGGACCCGAGTTAGTTCATGAGGCTATGGAAAAAGTCCAACTTATTAGAGAGAGGTTGAGAACAACCCAAAGTCGACAAAAGTCCTATGCCGATGTTAGAAGAAGATATCTTGAGTTTGATGTTCATGATTGGGTTTACATGAAAATCTCACCCGTGATGGGCTTCTAGTGAGCCAATTCGGTAGTCTTTAAGTCAGGGGTTATTGGGTCTTTTCCCAATTGCTTTAACTCAATACTAAGTCATTTTTCTTTCTACCTAAATCCCTATTTAATGATTCTAAACCCCCAAATCACCCAAACTAAATTCATTCTCTTAAATTTCCAAAAGTTGATCAAGCTTTTCCTCTAAAAATATTTCTCTTTAGAAATTGAAGAAAAGAGCTAGGGTTTCAAGTTCAAGCCTCCAAATCCTCCATTGCATCCAAGATTTTGGCATCCATGTATGATAGTTTTCATCCATGGATTCATTCCATCTATGGATTTCCCAAATTCTCCTATTTCCTAAGTTAGAAATCTCCAATTGAGTTAGGGTTTTCTTCAATTGCCATATGTTCACTTCAATGTTGATTTAAATGATTGAATTATGATCTCTTATGAATAAATTGATGAAATGCTATGGTTTTTATGATGATTCCCCATGGACCAATGTAAAATCCCATATTTTCCAATTATAAAGATGTAATGTCGGTTTGGATAATTGCCACGACCCAGGGGTACACCGTAGGTGTAACATGGCGTACTTGACCTCGAAGGGTCTCATACAAGCCCTTAGCATATTATAACATAAGATAATAGAAAAGTAGGGTAAATTTTTAAAACTTTTAACCATACAATCGAAGTCATTTTTCATAAAAGCAAGCGGAAGTCTTAACTACACTTTTGTCTCAAACCATCTAAACAACTTTAGAATAAAACTTTTTGGACAAAGCCCATACAATAGTCTCAACATGAAAGTAAAAGACATAAAAGAAAATAGTGGGTTTGTCCTCGATGATATGAGGACTCACCAATTCTTCAACTCCTTGCAACTTCTAGAAACTTATCTCCAAGAGTAGAACTCAATCTCTGAACCCTACATTTGATTAGAATGTGGGCAAAGTATGTGTTAGTACAATATGTACTAAATATGCTAGCTAGCATAAATATAAGAGCATCTCAAAATGGTTAGTCAACATAAGACATAAGCATAAGAGGTAATAACATCATTATAGCATAATCTCCAACATAAGCATCATATAGTCATAAGTCAACCTAAGACATAATTAATGAGAATAGGAGATAGATCATGTTCATGGCATGGTCCTTAGTTAGACCTTCATAGCAACATTCTTCAACCCTTAGTCTTTCATATTATAGGAAAACTACTTCTGAAGCCACCTCAAAGCATACTTGTGCAATGCATGAATAGCATCCCATAATACCATCCAAGCTAAGTACCACTTTTTGGTCATCCTTGGGCATAGTCCACATTCATAGTCAAGACTTAGGTTTTCATGTCATAAGAGCACTATACTCCTAAGTAACCTCAAAGCACACTTGTTCAATGCATGGGTGACATCCCATAATACCACACACACTAAGCATATCCTTGAAATCACCATATTCATACTTACCCTCTTTTGATCTCATATTTAGCTTACTTCATATAACCAAGGGAATCTCTCACCTTTAGTCAAATACTAACTAGGAAGGAAACTATATCACAATCCTATCTCAAGATTCATCACTCAAAAGAACACTTCCTTGAATAACCATAAGTCATACTTGTGCAATGCATGAATAGCATCCCATACTACTATTCATGCTAAGTACCACTTTTAGGTCCTCATACTAATACTTATTGGTTTGGAACCTAGTTCCTCTCTTTAACTTTAGAAGACTATGAGGTATTTCATCAAGTAAGTCTGAGTTTGTTTAAGCTTTAGAGCACCATGAGATGCTTCTTCAAGTATGTATTAGTTCATTGGACATGGAGATTGCTACTAAGAACCTTAACTCAACTCATTTGAAGGCTCCCATCTCATCAAACTTAACTTTGGGAAAACCCACACTCTACTACGTAAGAGTTCCCTCTTTAACTTGGATAGACCTCACATCAACTAGGTGTGTTTCTCCTTTCTTCTTGGAGCCCGGACCCTATCTTGTGTGACACTCCATCTCATAGTCAATATCCACTTGGAGACAAGCATACACTCCAAGATTTACTAATTAAGCCTTTCTTAATACTCATGTCTCATGGAAGGATGTCCTTGACAACAAATCCATGTTAAAGTGATTCTATAACTTTATACTTTCAAGGAAACATAAGGTAGAATAGTGAGTATAGGCCTTTCACCATAATTCTACCTATAAGACATTTATTCATCACATTAACTTAATTCTCAAAGCCCTAGTGATTCAACATTCATGACTACTAGCCTTACTCTCAAAGCTTTACTTCATTCTATCCTTATTCATATCTAGATTACAAGACATTCAATCAGATTCTTCATTACTAGGTGATTTTATTCATAATTCATTATGTAAGTTCAACTCAACTTCTTAAG
>JAJOOS010004535.1:0-68148 GCA_029582725.1 Solanum chiquidenum
CTAATTGAATATAATTGTTGGTTAAAGTAAAATCTAAACCATTTTCCTCGTGGGATCGACCCCAACCTACAAGTTGGGTTCTTTACTTGATAACGATCACTTATGCTTCTTTAGGGAGGTGTAATTTGAGCGTATCAATGTGCTGGTTGAAAGTCCTTTGGGCTATCAAGTGGTGTGTAATCGAGTTTACCAAGATTGTCCCTTCGTGATTCAAAACCTAGTCCTCCCTGCTAATTTGATTGAAATTCCCTTCAAGGATTTTGATATTATTATCGGGATGGATTGGCTTTATAAATATCATGCAGTGGTAGATTGTAGGTCAAAGCATGTGACCTTTAAAGATCCTACATTTTCACACATCATTGTACAAGGTGAAAGATCATTGACATGTAGTACTATTTTTGCGGCCTTGGCAAGAAAATTGAAGCATCAAGGTTGTTGGGCATACCTTGCTCACATAGTTGATACACAGTTGAAGAGTCCTTGTATCAAGGACATACTTGTTGTATGTGATTTTCCAGAAGTCTTCCCAGAAAACCTTTCTGGATTTCCCCCGGAAAGAGAGGTTGAATTTCCAATCGAGCTTATTCCTGGATCTACCCCTATTTCTATCACTCCTTATAGAATGGCTCCAGCAGAATTAAGAGAATTGAAATCTCAATTGCAAGAACTTCTTGAGAAAGGTTTTATTCGACCTAGTGTTTCACCTTAGGAAGCCCCTGTTTTATTCGTAAAGAAGAAAGATGGCACTCTTAGGCTTTGTATTTACTATAGACAATTCAACAAAATAACAATCAAGAATAGATATCCACTACCAAGGATCGATGACTTGTTTGACCAACTGAAGGGTGCTAAAGTATTCTCAAAGATTGATTTAAGGTCTGTACATCACCAATTGCGTGTTAGAGAGAAATATATTCCTAAAACTGCTTTTAGAACTCGATATGGTCATTATGAATTTTTGGTGATGCCATTCGGATTGACAAATGCTCCTGCGGTATTCATGGATATAATGAATCGAGTATTCAAGACTTATCTTGATTAGTTTGTGGTTGTTTTTATAGATGATATTTTAATATTTTCCAGAAGTAGTGAAGACCATGATAAACACCTTCGGATTACTTTGCAAATTTTGAAGGAGAAGGAACTTTATGCTAAACTTTCCAAGTGTGAATTTTGGCTTGATGAAGTGACGTTTCTGGGACATTTTGTATCAGCAGAAGGCATGAAGGTGGATCCTAGTAAGATACAAGCAGTTGTTGAATGGAGACCTCCCAGAAGTCCAACCGAGGTAAGAAGTTTCTTAGACTTAGCAAGATACTACAGAAGATCTGTCAAAGGCTTTCCATTATCGCCTCTCCTTTGACTAAGCTCTTGCAAAAGGAATTAAAGTTTACTTGGGATGACAAATGCCAAGAGAGATTTGAAACTCTCAAATCCATGTTGACTCAAGCACCTATACTTACTCTACCAATTGAAGGGAAAGAGTATGTAGTATACATCGATGCTTCTCACAATGGTCTCGGATGCGTTTTGATGCAAGAAGGGAAGGTTATTTCTTATGCCTCTCGGAAATTAAAACCACGTGAGTTTAATTATCCTACTCATGATCTTGAACTTGTTGATGTAGTGTTTACTTTAAAAATATGGCGGCATTATTTGTATGGAGAGAAATGTCATATATTCACTGCTCATAAGAGCTTAAAGTACTTGGGTACTCAAAAGGAGCTAAACCTTCGACAACGTAGATGGCTTGAACTCTTCAAGGATTATGACTGCACGATTAATTATCATCCAGGTTAAGCCAATGTGGTTACATATGCCTTAAGTCGAAAATCATTCGCAAGCATTTCCTTGAGTCCTTTACCCTTGCTTCTTGAGTTAAGAGCTATGAATGTTTGTTTTACACCTGATTCAAATGGTTCAGTTATTGCTAATTTGCAAGTAAAGCCAATATTACTTGAATAGGTGAAGGAAGCACAAAAGATAGATGAGAAACTTGTAAAATTGACCAGAGAAGTTCAAAATGGGGGAAAGCTTTATTTTACATTAGCAGAGGATGGTGTCTTATTTTATCAGAACAGATTATGCGTCCCTAATGATGACAAATTGAGGAGAAAAATACTGAATGAAGCACATACTTTACCATATGCAATGCATCCTAGAGGTACAAAGATGTACCAGACCATCAAAGAACATTATTGGTAGAATGGTATGAAGAGAGACATTGCGGAGTTCATTTCTAAATGTTTGGTTTGTCAACAAGTAAAGGAAGAACATCAGGTCCCAGTTGGTTAACTACAGCCCTTGTTGATGCCGGAATGGAAATGGGAGAGAATAACTATGGACTTTGTTTTTGGACTTCCTCGCACCAAAAGAAATCATGATGGAATATGGGTGATTGTGGACAGGCTAACCAAGAGTGCTCACTTCTTAGCAATCATGATGGATTAGTCACTTGAGCATTTAGCCGAATTGTACATTAATGAGATTGAAAGACTACATAGGATCCCTATGTCTATTGTATCTGACAGAGACCCAAGGTTTACATCTATATTTTGGGGTAGCTTGAAAGAAGCTTTGGGTACTAAGTTGAAATTTAGCACTTCGTTCCATCCTCAAACAGACGGCCAGTTGAAAAGAGTTATACAAATTTTGGAGGATATGCTTCGAGCTTGCATTATGGAGTTTGAGGGTAGTTGGGACAAACTCTTGGCTTTGATAGAATTTGCTTACAATAACAGTTATCAATCGAGTATTAGAATGTCTCCCTATGAAGCCTTGTACGGAAAGAAATGTCGGACCCCTCTTTGTTGGAGTGAAGTTGGCGACAGAAAGCTTGTTGGTCCTGAAGTTGTGCAACAAACAGAGGACAAGGTAAAAATTATCAATGATCATCTAAAGATTTCTTCGGATATACAAAAGTCGTACGCTGATCTTAAAAGGCGTGACATTGAATATCAAGTGGGAGATAAAGTATTCTTAAAGGTGTCTCCATGGAAAAAGGTTATGAGATTTGGCCAAAAAGGAAACCTTAGTCCCCAATTTATTGGACCTTATGAGATACTTGAAAGAGTTGGACCAGTTGCATATAAATTGGCCTTTCCACCTGAGTTAGACAAGATCCACAATGTCTTTCATGTTTCTATGCTCAGAAGATATCGTTCTGATCCATCGCATATTCATCCAGTTGAATCTATTGAGGTTAATCCTGACTTGACGTATAATGAAGAATCTATCCGAATTGAAGCTCGAGAAGTAAAGCAACTTAGAAACAAGAGAATCCCCTTAGTAAAGGTACTTTGGAGGAACCATTCTGGAAAAGAAGCTACATGGGAAAGAGAAGAAGACATGAGGACCCAGTATCCGCACTTGTTTCCGAACTAGTGTAAGGTAAATTTTGAGACGAAATTTCTTTAAGGGGGAGAGAATTGTAACACCCCTGAATATTAACCAAGAGTCGCATGTCGATTTACCGTTGCTTAATTACTACAATATATTTTATTCTCATTTTGGGAACTTGAAATTTTGTGATAATTGAAAACTTGCTTAACATAAATTGTGATCGTAATTTAAGGTATTGTATTGGGGTATTTTCGTAATATTCTAATTAGAATTATGTATAGCTTTAAAAGGAGGTGAAGGATATATATATAGGTGTATATGTATGCTTTTTGGGCAGCACACAACTATTTGAGCAACCACCTTTTGGAGACAGTTGTGCAAGTGATAAACATCACTTGTTTGACTATATATATTCACTCCTCCTTTAGTAAATTCGTTTTCCTCAAGTCTTAGAACCTTAGAAACATATCTATACAGATTTTTCTTCAAAATCTCAAGAGAAAACTTGGCCCTTTTGGTTGGAATTCGAGACACACACTTCTTTTTGCTAAGTGACGAAATCTGTTTCTGAGCTGGGTAGTATTTGGTATGTTATACATATATCTTTGTCTAGAATTTAGTTTACAGTGAATAAATATGATTTGGAAATCTAATTCGTAGACCTACAACTCTTATGTTTATGTAAAACTCTAATTTAGCTGTTATGGATTCAAAATATGGGACGCAACATAGGACAAGTTCTGTCCAGATTTTGAAATTACAAATCATGTATGAATAACTGTTAGTGTTTTAAATATATCTTGTTGTACAAAATATATTTTGCGGTGATTCTTGTTTTTTTGCAACCCTAAGAGATGTATCTACATCTTTCATGAAGGTTATAAAGTCTATTTTTGCCGTTTTCCTTTGCAAATCTAAGTTGCGACATGAGGTACTAGGCTGGCCAGAATCACTGTTTTGGGAGCATAGTCGTATTTGTACAGGCTAAGCTTACTTGTGATGATAATCCTGTTTTACATAAACATTATTGAGCTTCTAGGAATTAAATAAGTTATTTAATTGTACTTTTAAGGTTGTATGTACTCGTGAACAAGTTGAGGACCTTGAAACATTGGTTGGTCTACGGTCTGAACTCGCGAAGTTGTGTTGGACTGTTTTTTTGCTAAAGCACTGAGGTTTGTGTATAAACTTGTACTTGCACTGTTTTAACTGCTGGTATATCTGAAAGTTGATCTTGGTACCTTGGTTACCTCTTGTCACTTTGCATTGTCGTGTTGGTATCCTTTAAGACGTTAAAGACGCTTGTGTAACTCGCCCACTTGTATGGATTGTTTGATCACTCGGCACTCTTGTTGGGACCTTGTCCTTCTTGTGGCTGTGACTTTGTCACTATTGGCATGCCTCTTAATTCGGATCATTTGCCATCTTGACTCTGGATTTTTAGTCAGTCTTAAGAATGGAAGTTGTCCATTTTAAGTATGAACTAGAAAGCCATTTTTAATATGGTTCTTGGTTCTCTTGATTATTGGGCTTTGACCCTTCTTGATATAGGGCGTCGGCCCTTCTTGATACCTGATTGTGCTTGGTGTGACGACATGATGTATATATTGGGCGAGCCTTGTTGTTGAATGTCTTGGAAAATGGTGTTATGAGCGTTCTTGACATTTGGACCTCTAAACATCGAACTTGGTACTCTTTATTTATTGTTTAATTTATTTATTTATTTTGTTCGATGGTGCTGTCCATGACTTGAGAAAGTTAACTTGGTGAATCTGATGTATCCGAACCTATAGTTTTTACACCACTAAGCTATATTCTTAGCGATAGTTGTTTCTATCGTAGGGAATGATCGAGTGGATGCATGAAGCTTGCCATTAGAGATGGAAATTTTGAGAGCCTTATGGAAGATCACATTTGCATATACGCATCTATATTTTGTGTAAACCTTGGGACTTGTACATGATCTATGTGTTGTATATTTACATGAAATTGTGAGGACTAATTTGATCATGTCACCATGGGTTGTAATATAAGTATGGCTATATGTTTTGTTCTTTTGGGGTGTGTAAGTCCAAGTTTTGTAATATATTAAATTTACCACTAATTTTGAATGATTGTGTGAAGCATGAACGACCTAGTTTGGGTACTCAGAAGTTAGTAATATTCTTTTTTATGTCATTTTTACTAGTGTGAGGACAATATATGCATAAAAATCTCCGTGAGTTATTGGCTTATATTATTTCGGAAGGGTCGCTATAGTAATAGTTCAGAATGGGCCAGAATCTTCATTGGTAATGGGGGTTAAGGAAAAGCAAGACAGTGATATGATACTACTCCAACTAAAGGGTGCATTCCATCAGCAGAGAGTTGAGGTTTTCTCCCAAGGGGGAGATGGTGTACTTCACTATCATGGTCGATTATGTGTTCCTAAGTTGGGTGAGTTGAGACAGCAGATTCTTGCAGAAGCCCATAACTCCAGATATTTTATTCATCCAGGTGCCACTAAGATGTACCGTCATCTGCGGGAAGTCTTTTGGTGGAATGGTATGAAAAGGGATATAGCGGATTTTATGGCTAAGTGCCCAAATTGTCAGCAAGTCAAGGTAGAACATCAGAAATTAGGAGGTATGACTAAAGAGATCAACATTCCTACTTGGAAGTGGGAAGTGATCAACATGGACTTCATTACAAGTTTACCTCGTACTCGCAGACATCATGACTCCATTTTGATGATAGTTAATAGAGTTACTAAGTGTGCACGCTATTTGGCGGTTAAGACTACAGATTCGGCGGAGGACTATGTCAAGCTTTACATTAATGAGATAGTCAGGTTGCATGGGGTTCCTTTGTCTATCATCTCAAATAGAGGTCCTCAGTTTACCTCTCATTTTTGGAAGTCATTTCAGAAGGGTCTTGGTACTCAGGTTAATCTTAGCACATCATTTCATCCACAGATGGATGGCCAGGCAGAGTGTACCATTAAGATCTTAGAGGACATCTTGAGATCTTGTGAGATCGACTTCTAGGGTAGTTGTAATGATCACCTCCCTCTTATAGAGTTCGCCTACAATAATAGTTACCATTCCAACATTCAGATGGCCCCTTATGAGGCATTATATGGGTGTAGATGTAGATCTCCAGTTGGTTGGTTTGAAGTAGGTGAAGCAACCTTGATAGGGACAGATTCAGTTCATGATGCTATAGAAAAAGTGTAACTCATTAGAGATAGACTTAAGGCATCCCATAGTTGTCAGAAGTCCTATGCAGATGTAAGGAGAAGGGAATTAGAGTTCTAGGTTGATGATTGGGTTTTCCTGAAAGTGTAACCTATGAAGGGGGTGATGAGATTTGGCAAGAAAGGGAAGCTCAGTCCTAGATATGTAGGCCCTTACAAGATCCTGAAAAGGGTTGGTAAAGTGGCTTATGAGTTAGAGTTGCCAACAGATCTAGCAGCAGTGCATCTGGTTTTTCACATTTCATTGTTGAAAAAGTGTGTGGGTGATCCAGCATCTATTGTACCTTTAGAAAGTGTGGCTGTGAAGGATAGTCTCACTTATGAATAGGTACCAGTTAAAATCCTTGATCGTCAGGTTCGAAGGTTGAGAAACAAATAAGTTACTTCAGTCAAGGTTTTGTGGAGGAGTCAGTCCGTAGAGGGAGCTACTTCGGAAGCAGAAGCAGCCATGAAGGCCAAGTATCCTCATCTTTTTCCTTTCGATTCCATTTCAACTTGAGGAAATAGTTCCTCTTCAGTTTTCAGTCATTCATGCGCAGTTTCAGTCTTAGCATCATGTTCCTTAAGTTTGTACTTGTATCTTTAGCATATTTTCATGTTCATGGAACTAAGTTCAGTCAGAAATCAGTTTCCAGTGTTTAGTGGTAGGGGTTGCTGCTCTCTCCCTCCATTTCAGCTAGTTTAGTCTTCATTCGAGGACGAATGTTCCCAAGGGGGAGATAGTGTAAGACCCCGTATGCTAGAATATACCTAGTGCAGATTTCAGGATTTGCAAGTGGCACTGATGGGCACTACCCATGGACCGTAAGAGGACCCATGGTCCGTTTTGTAGGTTCGTGGTGCACCACCTGCGACCCTTCCCACAGCAGCCTCAAAAAATTATTCTACATGTCGACTCACGGCCGAACCTATGGACTGTAGGTCAGGTCACGGACCATGGTCCGTGCTCATGGATCAGACCCCCAGTTTCAGTTCCCAGTCGCCGATCGACGGTTGACCAGCATGGACTGTCGGTCGATCTACAGTCCATCGGTGACCCTGATAGCTCTTACGTTAGGGGTCTTTTGGACTTTTCCTTATGTGTTGGACCCCTAAACTACATTGTTTTAGTCAGTTTTAGCCTAGCAACTAAATTAGAATCTACCCTAGTCAAATCATTCACAAAAAAATCACCAAACTAGAGCGAAAAGAAGGAGAAAGAGTCGACCAACCCTCTTCAAGAACGCAACAAGGTTTTCTACAGTTTCTGCCCCAAAATCAAAAGATTTCTCCGTGAAATTCATCACCAGGTATGTGAGATTTCACTAGTGGGTTCCTTTCTCATATTAGGTCCCTAGAATTCAGTCAGATTCTTGATTCCCTTAATATTATCTAGACCTAGGGTTTCTAGAATATCAGCAGATCATTATAAATTAGTTGTTTTAATGTTCTTAATCAGATTATCATGATTTTAGTATGGTTTTGCATAGATTCCTTCATAAATTAAGAACCCTAGCTATGTAGTTCTTTTAGTTCATTAATTACACATGCTAGGTCAGATATTTCAGTTACACATTACTCAGATTGAAATGTTTCATTATCAACATATTAATGTTGCAATTTCAGTTAGCATGTCAGTATTTTGAGCTATCCAGTATTACAGCATTTCAGTCATACAATGTTAATTACTTAATTAATTGGGAGAATTTTAATACCGAGTGGACTAGGGTCAGTCACCCTCAAGTCCCAGAACTACGTGCCTAGTAGGTTGTAAGTCCCCTCTGTGGGTATCATTTTAGTGATCACTCCAGCATGCCTCTATACCTCTGGCAGGTTATATTGGGTCCTCTCGATGGTGCGTATACATCGGACTCCATATTTAGCTCATGTGGTTTTATGTCGGTTATTAGTAGCTCCTACAGTTCAGTCAGATTCTATTGCATTGACCATGTTATCAATACAGTTCAGTATTCAGTCTCAGCATGTTATAAACTTGGTCATTGCATTCAGTTTAGCCATGTTCAGTATTTCCAGTATCCTTATCATGTTCAGAGTATATCATTGCTTTATTGCATGTTCAGTTATGTTATTATTCAGCTTTACTCTATCCTGCATGCTCAGTACCTTTCAAGTATTGACAGATGCTCTGCGCTACATCTTCTCATGATGTAGGTTCAGGTCCTCAGCTTTCAGATCACGCATAGATCGATTCCTGATCTTCAGTTCAGCAGCATCAGTGAGGAGTCCTCATTCTTTGAGGACGGTTGACATGTTATCTTTCCATTTTAGTCTTTAGTTTTCAGTTTTTGCTAGATTTAGCTAGGGCATGTCCCAACACTTCTAGTCAGCTTAGAGGCTTATTTCAGACATAGTTAGTTTCAACTTTAGTGTTAGAGTTTGACTTTCAGCTGTATTTCAAACTCTCAGTTTTCATATATTCAGATTTAGTTTATTGGTATTCCCCATCATTTCAGATTATCTCATGATTAGCTTCCGCACAGTATTTATTGATTCAGTTTGCTTTAGTAAGTTCATGATATGCCAACAGGGTTATCTTGGGGTCACTCATGATCTTAGGTCTTGTGTCCGCGTCCAGGAGGTAGCCTCGGGCCATGACATAGAACTAAGAAATGGTGTCCTTTATAAATGCTAAAAGAGGAATTCTAGGCCAAGACTTGAATCTGCAGAACTAAGAAATGGTGCCCTTTCCTAAGTCTAGCTTTCCTAAGTAAATGTATAACCTTGAAGGATGGGCCTTAGGGAGATGTTCCCTTCTTGAGTGAAATGATAGACTTAGAGATGGATGGAGCCGGAACGGCATGAGAATCCTTATCTAAGAAAGTTAAATGAGCTATCCTTATGAACCTTGATTAGCTATGACTAAGAAATGGGGCCTTTCTTGGGAAGAGGTACTACGAGTTGGTTGAACAAGAAAAGGAACCCTCTCTAGTACATATGTGATTGAATATTCTATAGGAAACAAGGCTAGCACCGAGTGGATGTGATTAGGAAGGTGGCCTAGTTGAGTATGATATTAGGCACAATGAACTTCCTTGGACATCCCCCAAACCATGTGCCTACATGGGTTGCTTACTAGTTCTACCCTTGGCAAGTAGAACAACCTCCACGGAGTAGGATAGACTCCGGATTCCATGGCTAGATAGTATGGTCTATGTCGGTTATGCCTATTCCCATCATGTGGGATGTACACTATAGTTATTGGATAAGTTCTACAATGTGTAGGTAGTAGTATGGGATGCTATATACACATGGCACGAGTAGGCTTTGAAGATACTAAAGTGAGTTCCCTAAGTCTAACTACTATTATGTGAAAGTCCCCTTATGTTCTTGAAGGTCTCCTAAATGGCTTCATAAAGAATGTTGGTCTATTGATGTTATGTTGTAAATCAAATGTTCTTATCTAAGGTAATATTGAGGAACACTTAAGTGTGCTTGAAGAGGTTGTATGGGCGGTCACTTCTTGTCTCATTCAAGTGTGTCTTAAGGTTATATTAGGTAGAGGTCCTATGGTAATGAAATGACATGTGTTCTTTTAAAGTTATATGTTGAGTATATGTATGGGTGGCTATGGTCTTATATGTGAATGTTGACTTGTATTATGTCTCTTATACTTGTGAAGTGAAGGTTTTATCAAAATGAGATGAAAGCATATATTCATTGTAAATGTCTGTTGAAGCATGTTTTTTGCATGGTCTCCATACTTATTACTTAATTGTGCTAACCCCTTTCTTTCCCTTTTTGACTAAAGTGTAGGGATTGGGAGATGGTGATATGTCATGGCTACTTGATAGGTTTCTAAGTGTTGACGATGAAGACTTGGTGAGTCCTCATAGATTCGAGGACAATACCCTACATGTTCCTTTTGATGTATTTCTAGTATTTTGTTTAAGTCTTGTGTGGGCTTAGTCCCATTGTTGTATTCAAGTATTAGATGGTTTTGAGACATCATTTATAAAGTCTAGAAAGTTTTCCGCTTGTTATTTAATGAAAGTATCTTCGTGTGTAAAGAAAGTTTTTAATCACTTATGGTTTTCTTTAGTATCTATGCGATGAATGAATGCTAAGGCTTGTATGAGACCTCCGAGAGGTCGAATAAGCATGTAACGGCGAGGGGGTGCTCTCGGGTCGTTACAGTGAGGTCTACAGGTAAGGTCTACGAACTGTAGACATGATGACGATCTATTTGGTGTTTCAATCTCTAGTTTTTGATCTTTGGTTTAAGAGGACCGACCGCAGTCTGTACTAGGAATTGTACTCCCCCAATGGCAGATTTGTCTAACTACTATTTTTTAAGGATATTTGGATTGTTTCCTATGCATTTAATACCTATAATATGTTGTTTTGAACCTAATTCTAAGTCATATAACTGACTTTCAATTCCTAAAACTACCCAAACCCTCTCATCCTCTGAAAACCTCAATTCCCATCCAAGTTTATCCTCTCCAATTCTCTCTAAAGTTCAAGGAAGAAAACCTAAGGTTTCAAGATTCAAGGTGTTCTTTCTATTGCTTTGCTAGGCTTTGATATCAAGGTATGTGAGACTTCACCTATGGATCCCTTTCATCCACTGGGTCCCAAAAGAATCTCAAATTCTTAAATTGATTTCACCTAATTTCATTATGGTTCCATGCATTACGATTTAATTGTTTGATTTCAATCTTTTTATGCATGATTTGATTCAATTACATGGTTTTCAATTGATTTCATATGGTGTAACACCCCGGAACCAAGTAAGCTAAACTAGGGCTAAGTGTGTGGGGGTCACATGCCATGGAAGAAGGCTAGAGGCCTAAGCAATTGTTGAAGGAAAATATTTTCTGCCCAAGTCAACTTAGCGAGGCAGTGTGGTCGACAAAGCTACTTGGCGATCCACCAAGTAGCAACCCTGTCGCCCAGTGGACAACCTAGAAAGCCCAAGGTACTGGAAATTTGGGTGAGCAAAGTCTGGGCTCACCGTTCTAGTTGGCGCACCTCCCAATGATCCACCCCATCACCTAGTGGACATGTCTCCTTGAAGGAGCTACTATAAATTTAGGCAAGCCAACGGTCTATTTGGCGAGTTGCCAAGTGCCCTTTGCGAGCTTCAGCGTGAAAACCTACAGATTTTTAAGTTGAGGTCTTTAATGTCTTTTCAAATTTCTTAATGCAATACTATGTCATTTTGCTCTTAACCTAGAAAAGTATATAAGTATTATATTCTAAATTTTCCCCAACCTAAGTCATTCTCTGAAGAATCAAAATAAAAACCCAAGAGTTTCCTCTCAAATAATTCACTCTCTAGAACTTGAAGAAGAAGAAAAAGTTCAAGCTAGGGCCAAGGTAAATTCTCCAATCCTCAAGCATTTATGGGTTTTGTAATCAAGGTATGTTGGCTTTTCATCCACAGACTTCTTTCATCCATGGAGTTCCTTAGTTTTCCCAAATTATGAAGATGAAATCCCCAATTTGAGTTAGGGTTTCTTCCAATGTTGTGGGCATTGATGAATGTTGGTCCAATTTAGTGGATAATAATTTTTTATGATTGAATTGGTATTAAATCATGTTTTTAGAATGAAATTACATGTACCCATTCCTATTCCATGTTTCTAACCTAGAATTGATGAAATTAGGTTATATGCCTTGAAGGGGAACTTCATGGGTTTAGATATCTCTTGATAGGATTGATGAATTATGACTAGAATTCTTATATTGAAGCATATATGATGACTATGATGTTAATTTCTTGAGAGTAAAGCATAGATGATAATCATGAGATGTAGTGCTTTGAGAGTAAAGCCTAGACTATGAATTGTTGATCGATTGATGTTATGATGTGGAAGGGATACTTCCCATAATAAATTGATAAGCATGATTGAATGAATGTGAAAGGTTTACTCACATGAATGATTCTAGGTTGGAAGGAATTCTCACCTAAAATGAATCTAGACTAAAAAACATAATGAATGATGAGGCTGGAGGCGATTACCCTTGACCTCCATATGTAAGGATATGAGGGCGATTTCTCATACTACTTAGAATTGAATAAGAGGTGAGTCCCCTCATTCTTACTATGATGAGTGGACATGGAGGTGAGTATACATGCTCCTTATGAAATGATGTGGAGGTCAGTACCCGCATCATATGATGAGATTGTGGAGGCAAGTACCCGCGATCTAAAAGTAAGTAAGGCAAGAGGCGAATACCCATTAGCCTTTATGAACTAGGAATTGAGGTGAATCCCCATGTCTTTAAATGTAAGTATGAATAATGTTATTATGTTATGATGTTGACTTGCTTGCAGTTTTGCTAGATATGCCTTCCTTGATGTAAGCTTGACTAGAGGTGGATGACCTAAGTCTTAGCTAAGGATAAGTAAGGTTACTTAAGGGAGTATTCCTCTTTCATTATGATTTTTATTATGTCTTGATTATGTTTATGCCTTATGTATTATGTTGACTAATGCTAATGTTATGTTGTTTATGCTAGCCATCATATTTAGTACCTGATTGTACTAATGCATACTCTTGCCTACATTCTTATCAAATGTAGGGTCCGACGACATTGATTCTCACACTCGTGGCTAGCTTCGTTGTTGATCAAGGAAGTGAAGTTTTGATGAGTCCTCACTGTGTTTGAGGATGTGATCACCACTTTTCTTTATGTTTTTCCTTTATTTCTTGGACTATTGTGTGGGTTGTAACCTAAGACTTTATTCATATTGTTTAGATGGTTTGAGACAGTTATGTTAAACTTCTGCTCATTTTTATTACTTTATGTTATGATATGCTAAGTGGCATATATGAGGCCTCTCGGGGTACTATACATCTTGTTACATCTAGGGGGTACCCCTGGGTCATGACAAACTTGGTAATCAGAGCACAAGATTTAGAATGGTTCTAGGATGTCTCAAACCACGTCTAGTAGAGTCTTGTTCATAGGTGTGAAGCGTGCCATATTTATGAATGAGAAGCAATTAGATGTTTAGGAAACTTCACTTCTTCACTTCTCTAAACCGTGCCATGGAGTTTAACTCTATAAGATATTTCTCTAAATCCTTACCCGATGGTTTTCAGGATATGACTACTAGAAGGGCTAATGCTAGAAGGACTGACAGAGACAATGTTAATCAATAGGTTCCTCCCCAAGCTCCTCATCAAGCTCTGATTGATCCATTGGCTGATAATGTAACAAATGAGGAGTTTAGGTCGGCTTTCCAAGTGTTGGCTCAAGCAGTGATGGCTCAAGCCAATAGAGAGGTGAATGCTCCCGTGAACCCAAATATGGGTACGGCGGTGTCAAGAGTGAGAGACTTCACAAGGATGAACCATCTGGAATTTTATGGCTCCAAAGTTGAGGAAGATCCTCAAGATTTTATCGATGAGATCTACAAGATACTTGTTACTATGGGTGTGAATCCGGTTGAGAAGGTGGAACTAGCCGCTTACCAACTCAAAGGGGTTACTCAAATTTGGTTCAATCAGTGGAAAGAGGCAAGGCCGGTGGAAGCGGGTCCCATAGAATGGGAAAGGTTCAAAGGTGCATTTCTTGACAGATTCTTCCCTCTAAAAATGAGATAGGCCAAGGTACTTGAGTTCATCAATCTTAGGCAAGGAAATATCAGTGTAAGGTAATACGCTTTGAGGTTCACTCAACTATCCAAGTATGCTCCTTCTATTGTGGCGAATCGCAGGGCCAAAATGAGTAAGTTTGTATCGGGTGTGTCCGACATGGTAGTCAAAGAGTGCTGCATCGCTATTCTTGTCTATGACATGGACATTTCTCGCCTTATGGTGGACGCCCAACAAATAGAAGAGGAAAAGCTCAAGGACATATCTAGGGAGGCAAAAAGGGCTAGAGTGGATGATGGCAACTTTGCACATTCTAGGTCAGGTGGATGGGGTCGTCCGAGGTTCTGACAAAAGTTCTCCAGGAAAGATTCTACAAATGCTCCTCCGAGACCAAGAAATGAAAGGGTGTCTAACAAACCCCAAGGAGATGGTGGTAAGTCTTTGATGCCTACTTGTGCTAAATGTGTCTAGTGGGCTCTAATGCTTGCTTCGGGTGTGGTAAAATGGATCACAAAATAAGGGATTGCCCTTCGATTACTAGAAATGAGGGAGACACTCGTCATAGGGATCAACCTACCCTTCATCCAGTATGAGTGGCTCGGGTGGAAATACTCCTAAGCAAAACTATTTATATGCACTCCAAACTAAAGGTGATTAAGAGAGCTCCCTGGATATGGTGATGGGTATGTTAAAAGTCTTTAAGTATGATGTGTATGCTTTGATTGATCCCGGTGCTACTTTGTCCTTTGTGACTCCCTTAGTGACTATGTGATTTGATATGCTTCCCGATGTGTTATTAGAACCTTTTTCTGTTTCTACCCCCGTTGGTGATTCTGTGGTGGCTAAGAGAGTCTATAGGATATGTCCCATTTCCTTATCCCATAGAATCACTCCAATAGATTTTTTGGAACTTGATATGATTGACTTCGATGTTATTTTGGGCATGGATTGGTTGCATTCTTGTTATGCCTCTATTGATTGTAGGACTAGAGTGGTCAAGTTTTAGTTTCCAAATGAGCCTATCCTTGAGTGGAAGGGGGGAAATTATATGCCTAGAGGTCAATTTGTTTCTTACCTTAATGCTAGTAAAATGATTTCTAAGGGTTGTATCTATCATATAGTGAGGGTGAGGGATATGAATTCTGAAACCCCTATTCTTGAGTTGGTCCCCGTGGTAAAAGAGTTTTCGGAAGTACTCCTCGATGACTTACCCGATATACCTCCCGAAATGTAAATAGACTTCAGAATTGACCTTCTCCCGGATACACAACCTATTTCTATTACTCCTTATAGAATGGATCCGGCAGAACTTAAGGAGTTGAAGGATAAATTGAGGGATTTGTTGGATAAGGGTTTCACCCGACCTTGTATCTCTCCATGGGGTAATTCGGTGTTGTTTGTTAGGAAGAAGGATGGTTCACTCCGTATGTGTATTGATTATCGGCAATTGAACAAAGTGACAATTAATAATAAGTATCCTCTTCCAAGAATATATGATTTATTTGATCAACTTCTAGAGGCAAGTTATTTCTCAAAAATTGATCTCTGGTCGGGTTATCACCAATTGAGGTGAAAGAGGACGATATTCTAAAAATGACTTTTAGAACCCGATACGGCCATTATGAGTTTTTGGTGATGTCCTTTGGTTTGACTAATACCCTGGTGGACTTCATGGATTTGATGATTATGGTATTTAGACAATACCTTGATATGTTCATGATTGTGTTTATCAATGATATTTTGATCTATTCAAGAAGAGAGGATGAGCATATTAATCATTTGAGGATTGTATTGCAAATTCTCAAGGACCAACAGTTTTATGCAAAGTTCAGAAAATGTGAATTTTGGCTAAGGTCTGAGGCTTTTCTAGGCCACATTTTTTCGAGTAAAGGTATTGAGGTTAATCTTGTTAAGACCGATGCGGTCAAGAGTTGGCCTAGACCTCTATCACCGACATACATTCGAAGCTTCTTGGGTTTGGCCGGTTATTATAGAAGGTTTGTTAAGGGGTTTTCCTCCATTGATTCTCCATTGACGGCTTTGACTCAAAAGAAGTCCAATTTTATATAAGCGGATTCTTGTGAGAAAAGTTTCCAAGAGTTGAAAGATAGACTTAATTCCACTCTGGTATTGACTTTACCGCTAGGTACGGATGGCTTTGTGGTATAATGTGAGGCCTCTAAAGTTGGGTTGGGATGTGTGCTTATGCAAAATGGTAAGGTGATTGCCTATGCCTCAAGGCAACTAAAGGTTCACGAGAAGAACTATCCTACCCATGACCTTGAATTAGCAGAAGTATTATTTGCCTTAAATATTTGGAGGCATTATTTGTATGGGGTCCATGTTGATGTTTTCACCGACCATAAAAGTTTGCTCTAAATCTTTGCCAAAGAAGGTGGCTTGAACTATTGAAAGATTATGATATGAGTGTTATCTATCACCCCGGTAAAGCTAATATGGTGGTGGATGCCCTTAGTCAGTTGTACATGGGTAGTGTTGCACATGTTGATGATGATAGAAAAAAGTTGGCCCGAGATGTCCATAGATTGGCCCAATTGGGTGTTCGATTGGTAAACTCTTCCAAGGGTGGTGTCATGGTTCATAAAGGGTCAGAATCATCTGTTGTGGCGAATGTTAAGGCAAAGCAATGTCTTGATCCAACTTTGGTAGAGTTGAAAGAGGCGGTACTTAGAAAGTTCGTTGAGGCTTTCTCCCAAGGGGGGATGATGTCCTTAGATATCAAGGTCTATTATGTGTTCCAAATATGGATGACTTAAAGAAACAGATTTTATCTGAAGCCCATAGTTCTCGATATTCTATTCACCTGGGAGCCACCAAGATGTACTATGATTTGCGGGAGATCTATTGGTGGAATGGGATGAAGAAGGATATTACAGGATTTGTGGCTAAGTGTCCTAATTTCCAACAAGTGAAGGTTGAGCATTAGAAGTCAGTAGGTTTATCCCAAGACATTAGTATTCCTACTTGGAAGTAGGAAGATGTGAATATGGACTTCATAGTAGGGTTGCCACGAACTCGGTGACAATATGATTTGATTTGGGTTATAGTTGACTGAATGACGAAGTCGACCCATTTCATTCCCGTCAAGGTTTATTATTCAGTGGAAGACTATCCTAAGTTGTATTTGAGTGAGATGGTAAGGTTACATGGGGTACCCTTGTCCATTATCTCTGATAGAGGTACTCAGTTTACTTCTCAATTTTGGAAGTCTTTCCAAAAGGGTCTTGGCACTAAAGTCAAGCTTAGTATGGCTTTTCACCCCCAAACCAATGGGTAAGCGGAACGAACAATCCAAACATTGGAGGACATGTTAAGGGTTTGTGTTATTGATTTTAAGGGTAATTGGGATGAATTGATTGAGTTTGCCTATAATAATAGCTACCATTTTAGTATTGGTATGGCTCTGTTTGAGGCCCTTTATGGTAGGAGATGTAGATCTCCTATAGGTTGGGTTTAGGTGGGTGAGGTTGCTTTGATAGGACCCGAGTTAGTTCATGAGTCTATTGAGAAAGTTCGACTGATAAGAGAGAGGTTGAGAACGACCCAAAGTTGACAAAAGTCTTATGCGGATGTTAGAAGAAGAGACCTTGAATTCGATGTGCTTGATTGGGTTTACTTGAAAATATCACCCATGAAGGGTGTAATGAGGTTTGGAAAGAAAGGGAAGCTTAGTCCCCATTTTGTAGGGCCATATCAAATTTTAGGTGTGTTGGTAAGGTTGCATATGAGCTTGATTTGTCAAATGAGTTGGCATCGGTGCATCCGATTTTCCATGTCTCTATGTTGAAAAAGTGTGTTGGAGATCCGACATCCATAGTTCTCCTAAAAGGGTTGGAAGTGAAAGAGAATCTTTCTTATGAAGAAGTTCTGGTTGAGATCTTAGACCGGCAAGTTAAGGGATTGAAGAACAAAGAGGTTGCCTCCGTAAAAGTGTTGTGGAGAAACCGTCTAGTTGAGGGTGATACTTGGGAGGACGAGGCCAATATGATGTCTCAATATCCTCATCTTTTTCATCCTATTCTAGCTTGAGGTAATGAGTTCCTCTTGGTTTACTTTTGTTGAAGTCATGTGTGTTTTATGTGTTTCCATGATTTCCCTAAATTTTGCATGTTCATGAAAAAGCTTAAGTTTTGAAAGAAATGACTTATGTGCATTATTTTCCTCATGTTGTTGAGTATTGAGTATGAGTTGCTTATAGACTTCATGAGATGAGTTGAAGAACATGCCTTGACTTGGAGTGGAGATTTCCCCCTTGAATATGTGCTTCGTGTTTAACTTGCATTTAGGTTCCATGAGATTGTGTTGAGCATTTATTTTGAGTTTGGAGAAGGTAGTTCCTCCTTAAGTGTAAGAAATCTGAAAATATCAAGCATATTGGGTGATTAGATGAAATTCCTACTCCCTTGTGATGCATGGAGTATGTTGAGAAGGGAGTTGATGTGTCCTCATTGGTTGTGTGCATTTAGATGAGTTGCATGCATGATGGGCTGCTAGTATTGAGTCCTTACTTCTGAAAGGTGTCTAGAAGCGTCATTTGAGGAAGAATGTCCCCAAGGGGGAGATAATGTAACACCCTGGAACCAAGTAAGCTAATTAAGGCTAACTGTGTAGGGGTAACATGCCATGGAAGAGGGCAAGAGCCTAAGAGACCTAATGAATTGTTGAAGGAAAAAATTTTCTGCCCAAATCAACTTGGCGAGGCTGTGTGGTCACCAAAGCTACTTGGCGATCCATCAAGTAGCAACCCCATCGCCCAGTGGACAGCCTAGGAAGCCCAAGGTACTGGAAATTTGGGTAAGCAAAGTCAGGACTCTCCGTTCCAGTTGGCGCATCGCCCAATGCTCCACCCCATCGCCTAGTGGACATGTCTCTTTGACGGAGCTACTGTAAATTTAGGCGAGCCAAGGTTCCATTTGGCGAGTCGCCAAGTGCCCTTGGCGAGCTTCATCGTGAAAACCTGCAGATTTTTAATCGAGGTTATTAATGTCTTTTCAAATTTCTTAATGCAATACTACGTCATTTTTCTCTTAACCTAGAAAAGTATATAAGAAATATATTCCTAAATTTCCCCCAACCTAAGTCATTCTCTGAAGAATCAAAAGAAAAACCCAAGAGTTTCCTCTCAAATATTTCTCTCTCTAGAACTTGAAGAAGAAGAAAGAGTTCAAGCCAGGGCCAAGGTCAATTATCCAATCCTCAAGCATTTATGGGATTTGTAATCAAGGTATGATGGCTTTTCATCCATGGACTTCTTTTATCCATGGATTTCCTTAGTTTTCCCCAATTGTGAAGATGAAATCCCTAATTTGAGTTAGGGTTTCTTCCATTGTTGTGGGTATTGATGAGTTTTGGTTCAATTGAGTGGATAATGATTGTTTATGATTGAATCGGTAGTAAATCATGTTTTTAGGATGAAATTACATGTACCCATGCCTATTCCATGTTTCTAACCTAGAATTGATGAAATTAGGTTTTATGCCTTGAAGGGAAACTTCGTGGATTTAGATATCTCTTGATAGAATTGATGAATTATGACTAGAATTGCTTATATTGAATCATATATGATGACTATGATGTTAATTTCTTGAGAGTAAAGTATAGATGATTATCATGAGATGTAGTGCTTTGAGAGTAAAGCCTACACTATGAATTGTTGATCGTTTGATGTTATGATGTGGAAGGGATACTTCCCATATTGAATTGATAAGCATGATTGAATGAATGTGAAATGTTTACTCACATGAATGATTCTAGGTTGAAAGGATTTCTCACCTAAAATGAATCTAGACTAAGATGCTTAATGAATGATGAGGCTAGATGCGATTACCCTTGACCTCCATAGGTAAACATATGAGGCGATTTCCCATACTCCTTAGAATTGAACAAGAGGTGAGTCCCCACGTCCTTACTATGATGAATGGACATGGAGGTGAGTATCCATGCTCCTTATGAAATGATGTGGAGGCTAGTATCCGCATCATATGATGAGATTATGAAAGCAAGTACATGCGATCTAAAAGTAAGTAAGGCAAGAGGAGAATACCCGTTAGCTTTTATGAACTAGGCATTGAGGTGAATCCCCATGTCTTTAAAAGTAAGTGTGACTATGTGATTATGTTATTAACTTGTCTTGCTTGGAGTGTTGCTAGATATGCCTTCCATGATGTAAGCTTGACTAGAGGCGGATGACCTAAGTCTTGGCTAAGGATAAGTGATGTTACTTAAGGGAGTATTCCTCTTTCATTATGACGTTTATTATGTCTTGATTATGTTTATGCCTTATGTCTTATGTTGACTAATGCTTAGGTTATGTTGTTTATTCTAGCCATCATATTTAGTACTTGATTGTACTAACGCATACTCTTGCCTACATTCTTATCAAATGTAGGGTCCGACGACATTGATTCTCACACTCGTGGCTAGCTTCGTTGTTTATCAAGGAAGTGAAGTTTTGGTGACTCCTCATTGTGTTCGAGGATTTGATCACCACTTTCCTTTATGTTTTTTCCTTTATGTTGGACTATTGTATGGGATGTGACCCAAGACTTTATTCATGTTGTTTAGATAGTTTGAGACAGTTATGTTAGACTTCCGCTCGCTTTATAAAAGACTTTTATTGTATTGAAAGGTTTTAAATTCCCGGTCATTTCTATTACTTTATGTTATGATATGCTAAGTGGCTTGTATGACGCCTCTTGGGGTCTTATACGCCTTGATACGTCTAGGGGTACCCCTGGGTCATGACATATGGAACCATGCATTATACTTGATTATGATTATAAATTTATGAACAAAGCCTATGAAGTTATGAATTATGATTTTTGAAAGCTATGCATGTTATGAAAATGATGATTTATGAACTAAGGATGTTTTTGAGAAAAGTATCAATGATTTGTGAAAGGTTTTATCACATATGAATGAAGTCATGATTTAGATGCTTAGAAAGGTAAGTTCATGTTATGATAGACTTCATTTAGATTCTTAGAGAGGCAAGTGTTTGTTATGAAAAAGTTTATGAAATCATGATTTAAAAGGAGCTACTCTATGATGACTTATAATTGGATTGATAGTTTAATTCTGCCTCTCCAAATATTTTAATATGAATATGATTATTTATTTTTCATTGGGATTTACTTAGCATAGAGAGGAACTTTGTAACACCTCGGAAACAAGAATGCTTGGAAAGGGGCCAAGCAGGCAGTTACCATCCCCAAACTGATCCATGGGACCCTCCATAGAGGACGGGTCTTTTCTAAATTATTCTATCCTAATACTATATCATTTTATCCTTACCTAGAAGTCCTATATAAATGTTTTTAACCCAAAATTTCCCCAATTGAAGTCATCCTCTCTGTTTTCCAAAAAGAAGAACAAGTCTTCCTGTACAACATATTTCTCTCTCTAGAAAGCTTGAAGAAGAAGGACTCAACCTAGGGTTTCAAGTCAAATCTCCAACTCCTCTATTGAGTACAAGTTTATTTCATTGAGGTTGATAGTTTTCATCCATGGAGCCTTTTCCTCCATGGAGTTCCCAAATTCTCTAATTTACAAAGTTAGAAATCCTCAATTGAGTTAGGGTTTTCTTTCATGTCATGGGTTCCTTTAAATATTGATTTATTTTATTGTTTTATGATCTATCAAGCATGAATTGAGATAATTACATGATTTTAAGATGAATTCCCATGAACTCATGCCTAACCCATGTTTTCTAGATTATAATTATTGAAAGTGGGTTTTTGAATTATGGAAATAGGATTAAGGAATTATGCATGTTCTTATAAAATTAATTTAAATATTTTGAGGATTCTTTGAGAGTGAAGTATCAATGTTGTTGTTGTGCTGTGAAAGGGTTTCTAATAAACACATAAAAGCATGAATGTGAAAGGTTTTCTCACATAAAATGAATCAAAGTTAAGGAGCTATTATAATGAAAACTAGCTTGGATTAGTAGTCATAATGGTACCTTTCTATGGATGACTTATGACCTAGCTTGTATTGGCAATATGATGTGCCTTTCCATGGTTGATAAAGATAAGTTAAGAAAATGACTATTATGTGGGATTTACGCTTAGCACGGAGAGGATATTGAGATGGAAGCTCTCCCGTTAGTAAAGGTCGGGTTTCTAGTAGCAATCTCTTTATCCCATACATATGTGTCCCCATAGGATGATTGTCTTAGATAGACATTAGCTAGTGGATCCACCTAAGCTAGAAGTTTATGGTCTTACCTTGGCAAGTAGGACACCCCTTTTCGGTGTGGGGCAGACATTGGATTCCATCTTAACAGCTCACATGATCTTATATGTTGGTTAAAGGTAAATCTCCCACAATAATGAACTAAGGTTACTTCAAGAAGTATCTCACATGTGTTCAAAGATGGTTTTACTTACCTTGACCATGTTTACCTTAGGATTTATGCTTTATTACTCTTTTAATTCATGTTTTAGCTTGGTCACTGCATTTCATGAAAATGTCTTTTTTAAGCATGTTGTCAAATGTTTTATGCATAGTTATCATACGTGATACAAATTTGTACTAACGCATACTCTGGCCTACATTCTTATGAAAAATGTAGGGTCTGACACTTCAGGCTCAAACTTCTGTGGCTAGGGATCTTTAGTATAGCCTTGAAGATTAGTGAGTCCTCATGTTCCGAGGACTAAGATTTTATTTCCTTATGTCATATTAATTTTAGTTTTGAACTTGATGTATGGGCTACACCCCGAGCTCTTCTTATGTACTAGATGGCTTTGAGACGATGTTTAGACTTCCGCTTCATTTTATAAAGTCTTATATGTTGAAACTATTTTTTGAAATCTTATATTTCTATTATCTTATATCATGAATGCTAAGTGGCTTGTATGGGGCCTCTCGGGATCTTGTACACCATGTTACACCTAGGGGCTACCTTGGGTCATGACAACTTTGAGATGGAGGCTCTCCCGTTAGTAGATGTCGGGTCTTTAGAAGAAATATTTTTGTCCCAAACTATATGTACCTGTAGTATTATCTTAAATGACCTAGCTAGTAAATTCACAATAGCAACTATGAATGAATGATACAAAGTCTACCTTGACAAGTAGAATCCTCTTTTTGATGTGAGGGTTTCATGGGATTCCATGTTATAACTTACATGGTCTTGTTGTCTGTTAAAGGTAAATATCCACAAATAAACTATGTTTTTCTTCAAAGATTTATGAAAGTTTTTCTTCTGTTTTAAAGTGTGCATTGACCATGTTTATGATTCATGGATTTCTTAGAGGATTTTTGCTATGTTTTAACTTTGTCTTACATATCATGTTTAAAGTCCTCCTATGATCATGTTCATGTTTTATGTATTTCTCCATACTTAGTACACTAATGCATACGTGTGCCTACATTGTTTTATAATATAGGGTCCGATGCTTCTCCTCTTGGACATTCTTAGATCGAGATTGCTCATCTTGATTAATTGTATTGGTGAGTCCTCATACTCCGAGGACAAGGCCATCAATTTTCTTATTGCTTTGATGTCTTTTGTTTCAGACTTGTATGTGGTGTATGTGTTACGTCCCAACCACTCTAATGAAATGTTAGAAAGACTTGTGTCAAATTTAGTATCATTCTGTGTATTTCTTATGGATTACGTTGGTATTGTTTATGTCAAATAATGATTTGAGACTTATATAGTTTATATCTCTTAAATTTGATTTTATTACGTCATGCTTATGTCAATTGGCTTCTTTAGGGTCTCTCGAGATCTTAATCGCCATTTCACACCCGGGGTACTTTGGGTCATGATATTATAAGAATATAGTTCTCCTCTCCGGTATTTTCTTAGTTTTTCTTTATAGTTTGTATAGTTACCCATTCCTTGCCTTTTATGTATTTATTCATTCGACCTGTTGTCATGTCTTTCATTCCTTATTTATTTGCACCTTTGGACCATGTTGTATTACATGTTTCATCAGTCTGTATTAATCTATCAAAACTTCATAGTCTCATCAGTCTGTATTAATCTATCAAAACTTCATAGTCTCATCAAATGGTCTGTGGGTTATAACCATTGCACAAACCTTTCTTTCCCCTTATGACATCATCAAAAAGATCACTATGTAAGTTACCTAGGAGAATGTAATCATAACAACTCATGGCCAGTAGGTCTTATCACCAAATTAATAAAAAAGACAGACTTCAAATTAACATAGAAGTGAATTAAAGAGAGCAAATAATAAAGCGGTAAGCAACAAGAGGATCAATTCATCTAACCAAATAGAGATGTTGTAATAGACATCCAAGTTAGATCCTGATTACAGCAAAATCATCAAAGCAAAATGGAACAATTGAAAATAACAGGAAAAAAAATAAAAATGAAAAATCTAAGAGGAAGAGGGGATAAATGGAAGCAGCAAGATCAATCTTCGAACAGTTTCAACATGCTCCTCTCTCTTAGAGAAAAGAGAAAATGAAAAAATAAAGAAAGAGATAAATGAAAAAAGACAAAAAAAAAGAGTAGAAGTTGAAAACAAAAATTAAAAAAAGAGAAAATAAGAAACAATGTTTGAAAGAAAAATAAAGAAAGAGTAAAATGAGAGAGAGAGAGAGAGAGAGTAAAGAGGCAATTGAACATGTAAATTTAATTTAAAATATTTGAGGTGTAGAAGGGCCAAAATATATTTTTATTTAACTTAAAATGGAAGGAATATTATAAGGGACAAAAAAATCAAGACCACAATATTTGGAGGATACCTCACATATTTTCTCGGTGCATATATATTGTATGAGCTTGTTCTTTATACTTTTATTGCTTCTGTATAGTTATGTTTTAGTGTATTTACCGCTTTTGATTTTGGGTTTTGGCTTGCCTACTAGGCTTTATGGTAGCGCCATCATGAACCGATTCCGGATCATGACACTTTCAACGCGACACAGTTTCTTATTGGAAATTATATGTATTCATTAGAAAATGAAAATTTAAAAATATCAGTGCTATTTAAAGATTGGATCAATATCGCAAAAGGAATTTTGGGTTACCAAAGTTAGATAGCCAAGTACAAGACAAATAGATTAAGAGCCCGTTTGGATTGACTTAAAAGTTGGTCAAATCTACTTTTAAGTCCGTTTTTGACTTCTAGAAGTGTTTGAAAAATATAAAAAATAACTTAAAATAAGTTGAAAATGACTTAAAATAATTTAGGAAGTGTTTGGAAAGGTCAAAAATGACTTAAAATAAGTCAAAAATCAAAAGTAGGTCTCCTCTACTTTTTATTTTTAAAAGTCATTTCATATTGACTTTTTATTTGACTTAAAAACTACTTTTTTAAGCCAATCCAAACGGGCTCTAAATACTTGGATGTAATAGTGATGATGACATGAAAGCTATGGAGGAAGAACAACAAATACAAGTTACGGCTAGTGTTTCTCAAGAAATGATAGAAAATTTTGAAAATAATATTTTGAAAATTACAAATACTAGTATAATAATAGAAATGTAATTCAAACAGAACCCTTCCTAGAAGGTTGATGCGTAGATTAGATACTCTTCTAGTATTTGTAATACATGTACAATTTTATTTATTTGAATAAATATACAGGCTATTCACCTTGACTCTTTAAAAAAATAGTATTTTATTTAATGCAAGTCATTTTATAGAATTCAATTTTCAACTCTTTTAACATTAACCTATTATAAAATTGAATTAAAATTGTTTAATATTTGTTTACTACTTTATATTGTTTAAAGTTTACTAAACTTACATTTTTTACAACTTGCAATAAAAAATTAAAAATTAATTCTATAACTTCTAAAATTTAAAAGTTTTATAAAAAAGTTAGATAAAACCAATCTTTTTAATATTAAGTTAATAACTTTTTAAATTTAAGTGCCGAGTACTAAGCTACTAACTATTTTTAAAATTATGAAAGAATTTTTAAAAAAAAATTAAATTATATTTCTACAAAATTTTAATAAGTTAATAAACATTAGTAGTATTTTATAAGTTATTAAGTTGATAAGCATTTTCATAAACTATTAAGTTATAATGAGCATTTAAATGAAATGTAATATAAAAAATATTTTTATTTTATTTTTTTTAAAAAAAGATCCCGATAGGATGGTATCAGAACAGATCCAATGTGGTTCTTTACCAATGGAAGCAAAACTTATGGAAAGTTGAGGTGGTTCCGTTTCTGATCCATTGCAGTAGAAGGATGGTAGAAACTATTTTATTAGACATACATCATCATCATATATATTAATTTTAGCTCTACTTTTAAACAATTACATATATTACCACTTTTAGTATTTTATATCATTACCATTTATGGTGGCTAAAGAAATAATATTTAGTGGTGATAAATTTAATAGTATTTACAACGTCTATTCATTACTAAAAAGTGTTCCCTAGTAACAATGTTAAACTTGTCACATATGCTATACTAGTTTTTGTGGCGACTCTGTTTGCTACTTTAAGTCCTTTTTCAGTAGTTGACATAGAAGTTGTTGCTAATAATTTATTGATTTTGTGACGATGAGAGTCGCTACTAATATTGATTTTTAAGCAGCAAGACAAGAGTTGTTGTTGATTAGATTTGGATTTTTGTAGCGACAAAGGTTGCTACTAATAGAATTTTTAGCAAAGAGTAAACGTTTCCACTAATTAGGTTATGTTTTTTGTGGCAACTGATTCGCCACTAAATTCTTCATTTTAGTAGAGACTTGGCCAAAATTTGTGTGGTGTAAATATATTTAGTGGCATACAGTCTGACTTATTGTGGAGATAATTGTCACCACTAAGACTCATTTATTGTAGCGACATATGAAAGTACAAGCCACGACCCATTTGTCGTCATGCTATCTCTTTAGTTGCGACTTTAAGGGCTTGACCACAAAAAAAAAACTTATTTCTTGTAATGTATAATCAATACCCTTATCTCCTAAAACTAGGATTGATTAATTATATTTACATTTAAACTCCAAAATTAGTGTTTTAATTAAAAATAAATATATTTCTCTCAGAGAGTATGAGTTAGGGTAAAACTCAAACTCCAACTCTTCCTCTTCTTCTTCCCTTGATCAGTCGAAATTTACTGAAAAGAAACACTCCATTAAAATGGATGTTCAACAGTTTGTCAACACACACATCAAATTTTTAGTCTTTGATTTTCTCACTCTCAAACCAATCCCCCACGAATCCACCATTTTTTTTCTCGCAGAGGGAGACACCTCTTGCGCGTAGAGACAATGGGTATCGTTGTAAGTAGAGATTTCAAGCCCAATAGATTTATCAAATTTGGCATTGACAATGGTACCGGTTGCATACCTTGTATACTATGATCAAATCAACCAAGAAACTTCACGTCACTTCTCCCTTCGGATCTAGGCGCAGTGAGCAACATTGACGAATCATAAGGTGAAGGAAACACTTCCGCAATGAGATGCCCTGACCAGTCACGAACGTAATCAGAAAGTTTCAATAAGAGGATATTTACACATGTATTTGACACATTATTGATGTATCTGATACATTATTGAGAAACAATTATATGCATCTAATTTTTATCAATGTATCTTATTAAGTCTGTATGTATCGAATGAATATATTAGAGATTTATGTATTATTAGAAATTTATGCATGTATTTGACACAATCTGTTTTGTCATGTATCTGAGTCATGCCATATGTATATGATTTTCTATCATGTATCTTAATACTATCATATATATTTGTTATGTTATTACAATATATCTAATTATTTTCATATTTATCTGATATACGTGTTTTCAGATATAACGTATGAATTTGATACATATGAATGTACTTGTATGATACTCATGTATCTAAGTGTTTAGTTTGTTGGGTACATTATATATGTATCTGGTTATGGTTAAAAAATCAAACTGAACCACAATTCGAACCAAACCCATTAAAAGAGCTGATATTTGATTTGGTTTGATTAAGTTTGGTTTTAAATTTTGAAAACCAATACTATTTGGTTTGATTTTACTAAAAAACAACCGTAAAAATAATCAAACCAAACTCATGAATTAGATATGTAAAATTTATAATTATTTATTTATTATTCATAAATAAAATATAAATATTTTGTTAAATTTTAATTAACTTAAGTCTTTAACTTTACCATTTTCTTAAGCTCAACACTTTAGCCCAACTATACCAATTCTAAGTCCAAGCCTAACAAAATCCATTTTAGTCTTTACCTACCCTACTTCACATAAAATAGTCACGCTTTCTCTTAATTGAATCACTTTGTTCGTGTAATGATAACTCTAGTATTGCTTAATTTCTTAATTGAATCGACAAATTTTTAGTGGATTGTTCATGTGCTAGGTGTTTATGTCTATCGAGATATACAAGTCCTAAGAAAATTACTCCCTCTGTCCCATTTTATGCCACACTTTTTAGATTTCGAGATTCAAACAAGTCTATCTTTGATCATAAGTTTTTCATAGATCTTTTAAACATTTTTAATTATCAATTATTGTGACTTATAATACTTTTTACGTAGTTTATGAATATATAAATTTCATTCCAAAAAATTGAAGATTCCATACACAAATTCTCGGTCAAACTTAATTGTTTGACTCGAAAAATGAAAAGTGCCACATAAATTGGGAAGAGGGAGTATTACTTTCAAACCGAATAAACCACAAAAACTGAACCAAACCGAACCAAACGGCCAAACCGACAATTTTTTTTTTGTTTGATTTGGTTTGGTTTCAGAAATTTAAAAACCGACTAGATTGTTTTGGTTTTGGTTTTAATCAATAACCAATCCAAACTGAACCACGAACACCCCTATATATTAATAATAGATACATTAAATTTCCAAAATTAATTGTGCATGTATCTTAAAAATCCTCAATTACTCCTCTAATTAAGGAAATTAGTTACAACCAATTAATTCAAATAAATAAAATATGATCTCGATCTTAAAATTTGGCAGATACATATATCTCGCGGATTCAGACTCACGTATCTTAAGCACGAGCTATGATAGAGGAAGTAATATTTGAAACTATCAGAAATCTTAGTAATTAGGACCTAAACTAGTGGAATTTACGTAGTTTGCCCCAATGTAATACCAACTACTCCCTCTGTCCCTGATTACTCATCCAATTTTCTTTTTTACTAGTGTATTTTGACAAATTAAGATAAAAATAGTTTTTTGTCAATTATATCCCCAATTAATTAATTTTCAAAAAGAAAAAAACTTCTTAAGAATCTTAAATTTTTAATTCATCATCTTCATAATTAATAGAAATAAAATCATAAACGTAGTATATCAATTAAGCATGAAATGCAATAATCAGACAATTGATCTATTTTACCCCATTCGAAATTTTTGATTGTGCAAACTGCCCAACTCGACTCCTTCCTCCTTGGATTCTATTGTGCTCATCTCCTGTCTCTTGCACCAAGGTTGGCACATATCGTGTAACACCTCAGATCTCAAAACGAAGAAAATCATAGTTTTCAGAAAAGTTGGTGTCAGTACACTGAGTTTGGTAAAATCCCATCTCCGAGTACAATGTTTTTTCTCGTTTTAGTGAAGCCCTGTCGGGCAGACTTGACCGACGGATCCAAACGACGGCCGGTAGGTCAAATGATGGACCACCGTTCCTTCCTTGGATGAGCTTCACCAGAATTAAGTTAGGGTCGTTTTGGTCCTTTCCCTTAAGCGTTGGACCCCTAAACTATGTCGTTTAACCCCCTAAACTATGTAGTTGTGGTCAGTTTAAGCCTAGCAACTTAATTAGAACTTACCCTAGTCAACTCATTCTCCAAAAAATCATCAAGTTGAATGAAAAGAAGGAGAAAGAGTCGACCAAGCCCTAGTCCAAGAACACAACAGGTTTTCATCAGTTTCAGCCCCAAAATCGAAAGATTTCTCCATGGAATTTGTCCCAAGGTATGTGGGATTTCACTAATTGGTTCCTTTCACCCATTAGGTCCCTAGAAGTCAGTTAGATTCTTGATCCCCTTCAGATTATCTAGACCTAGGGTTTCTTGAATGTTAGAAATTATTGGGTTTCAGCTGTTAGAATGATCCAAATCAGATTGTCATGAATTTAGTATCGTTTTGTATACATTCTTTCATAAATTCAGAACCCTAGTTGTGTAGTTCTTGTAGTTCATGAATTACAAATGCTATGTCAGTTAAACAAATATACATGCTCCCGTTTCGAACGTCACATTATCAGTATATTTCAGCATGAACCCTATTTGGAATTATAAATCTTCAGAAGCTTTTTAAAGTCAACACTTGAGTTTTAAACTGATTTTCTGAGAAAGTTAAGATGAGTTTTGAGAAAGAGCTTCTAAAACATGATTAGTATGACAATCGAGTAGGCCATCAATGTCTGAACAGTATGGTATCTATATATACCATCAATGTTTATGCAGTACGACTTCCCGAGTCATCAATGATCATAGTATAATATGATTTTGAATTGTTTTTTAGAAAGAGTTTTCAAGTATGAGTATCTGCATGTCAGTACTTTGAGATATTTAGTATTTCAGTCATAATGTATCATATACATGCCTCAGTTAAGAATGTTTCATTATTAGTACTTAATGTTGCATTTTTAGTTAGCATGTCAGTTCTTGAGCTATCCAGTATTACAGAAATTCAGTCATAAATTGTTAATTACATAATCAATTGGGAGAAACTTAATATCGAGTGGACTAGAGTCAGTCACCCTCAAGTCCCAGAACTACATTCCCCATAGGTTGTAAGTCCCCTCTGTGGGCATCATTTTAGTGATCACACCAGCCATGCCTCTATACCTCCGTCATGGTATATTGGGTCATTTCTATGGGGCGTATACATCGGACTCCACATTTAGCTCATGTGGTTTTATGTCAGTTATTAGTAGTTCCCTTACAGTCAGATTCTATTGCATTGACCACGTCATCAGTCATAGTTCAGTATTCAGTCTCAACATGTTATAAACTTGGTCATTGCATTCAGTCAGTTCATGTTCAGCATTCTCAGTTTAGTGTCATTCTTATCTACTATCATTGCTCAGATATATTCTTTGGTTCAGTTATCGTGGTATGTCTGTTCAGATTTATTCTATCATGCATGCTCAGTACCTTTCAATTACTAACGCATACTCTGCTCTACATCTTCTCATGATGTAGGTTCAGGTTCTCAGCTTCCATGTCACGCATAGATCGGTTCCCGATCTTCAGTTCAGCAGCATCAGTGGTGAGTCCTCATTCTTCGAGGACGAGTGACATGATTATCTTCCTTTGCTTTTAGTTCTAGTTTCAGTTTTGCTAGATCTAGTTGGGGCATGTCCCAGCATTTCTAGTCAGTAGAAGCTTTACTTCAGACATACTTAGTCTCAGCTTTAGCGTTCGAGTTTGACTTTCAGTTGTTGTTAAACTCTCAGTTTTGATATATTCATATAGTTTATGGGTATTCCCCATCATTTTAGTTTACATGATGATTTAGCTTCCGCACAGTATTTCTTTACTTCAGCTTTATTTAGTATGCTTATGATATGCTAGTAGGGTTAGCTTGGGGTCACTCGTGATCCTAGGTCTGTGTCCGTGTCCTGGGGGTAGCTTCGGGGCATGACAAACTTGGTATCAGAGCACTAGATTTAAGTTTCCTAGGATGTCTGAAAAGTCACACTAAGTAGAATCATTTTCATGGGTGTGAAGTGCACCACATCTAATGAGAGGGAGGCTGCGAAGTATTTTAGGAAAACTTCAATTTCTTGTTACTCTTATCGTGCGTAAGGTATGATCTAATTCATCATTTCTAACTCGATGTTATGCACTTTCAGGTCATAACTCCTCGTAGAGCTTATGGAAGGAATGTGAATGAATGCAATGCTAACGCAGTTCCTCCAGTCCCAGATTAGGAAGTTTCGAATGTTGAGTTTTGGAATGCTATTCAACTTTTGGCTCAGAGTGTGACTAACCAGAACAACCAGCAGTTTCAAGTTCATGCAAATGCAAATGGTGGATCAGTGGCAGCCAAGGTTTGTGAATTTTTTAGAATGAATCCGACAGAGTTCTTAGGATCACAGATTGGTGAGGATCCCTAAAACTTCATAAATGAGGTCAAGAAGATCTTTGGGGTGATGCAAGTGACAGGTAATGATAGGATAGAGTTGGCATCCTATCACCTTAAGGATGCAGCTCATATCTGGTATACTCAATGGAAAGAGAACAGGGGTATGGATGCAACTCATATCACTTAGGAATGCTTTAATGAGACCTTTCTAGACAGGTTTTCCCAAGAGAGTTGAGGGAGGCAAAAGCTCAAGAGTTCATGAATTTGAGGCAAGGTAACATGACAGTCCAAGAGTACGGAATAAAGTGCACCCAACTCTCCAGGTATGCTCCTCACATGGTTGTCGATTCCAAGGATCAAATGAACAATTTTCTATATGGGGTATCCCATCTAGTGAAAACAGAGTGTAGGAATGCTATGTTGCTGGAAAATATGAACATCTCTAGGTTCATGACTCATGCTCAATAGGTTGAGGGTGATAATCTTAGGGAATAGGCTAAGGATGTTAAGAAGGCTAGGATAGGCAACTATAAGTATTCTCAACAGAAATTGGGTGGTGGAAATCGCTCGCAGTTTCAGCAAAAGTCTTCAGCTCCCATACCTTCATCAACTAGTGTTCCATCTTCCAGGTTTCGACAAGATCAGATAGGTAGGGCATCAGGATCTAAGTCTCGAGGTAGTATTTCAGGCACCAGAACCTACCCAACTTGTCCAAAGTGCAGGAAAGGAAGGATATTTTGAGTGTGGTCAGACTGGTCACAAGTTGAAAGATTGTTCTTCTGCTAAATAGGGTCAGGGAGGTAATAATGGTAGATCTCAGTCTACAACTTCAACAGCACCAACAGGTCGCTCGACTCAGCAGGGTAACTCATCTGGTACAGGTGGCGGACAGCTCCAGAATAGTTTGTATGCTCTTCAGGCTCGCTAGGATCAGGAAGATTCTCCTAATGTAGTCATTGGTACGTTACTAGTTTTTAACTTAGATATTTATGCTTTTTTATATCCAGGGGAAACTCTTTCCTTTGTAACTCCCTATATAGCAATCAACTTCGATATTAGTCCAGAAACTCTCTCAGAACCCTTCTCAGTCTCTACTCCATTCAGTGACCCAGTTATAGCTAAATGGGTATACATAAATTTCCTGGTCACAGACTCTCAGAAAGTCACCTCAGTAGATCTTGTATAGCTAAAAATGATAGACTTCGATGTCATTCTAGGCATGGATTGGTTACATTCCTGTTATGCTTCAGTCGATTGTAAAACTAGGATAGTTCATTTTCAATTTCCAGACGAACCAATCTTAGAATGGAAGGGTAGTAGCTTAGCGCCTATGGGTCGATTCATTTCTTACCTTAAGGCCAGAAAGATGATCTCTAAGGGTTATCTCTATCAGCTAGTTTGGGTTAAGGATTCAAGATCCAAAACCCCAACTCTTGAGTCAGTTCTAGTAGTTAATGAGTCCCAGAAACATTTCCAGAAGATCTTCCCGGAATTCCTCCCGAAAGGGAAATCAACTTTGGAATTGATCTCCTTCCAGATACCCAGCCCATTTCTATTCCTTCTTATAGAATGACTCCAGCTGATTTTAAAGAATTGAAAGAACAGTTGAAAGACCTTCTAGATAAGGGCTTCATCAGACCTAGTAATTCCCCAAGGGGTGCGCTAGTGTTGTTCGTGAAAAATAAAGATGTTCTATCAGAATGTGCATTGACTATAGGCAGTTGAACAAAGTCACAATCAAGAATAAGTACCCTATCCCTAGGATTGATGACTTGTTTGACCAACTTCAGAGTGCTAGTCATTTCTCGAAAATAGACCTCAGATCTAGTTATCATCAGCTCAGAGTCAGAGATAGTGACATTTTGAAAATAGCCTTCAGAACTCGATATGGTCATTATGAATTTGTAGTTATGTCATTTGGACTAACCAATGCTCCTGCAGCTTTCATGGATTTGATGAACAGGGTGTTCAAGCAGTATTTGAACTTGTTCGTTATCGTCTTTATTGATGATATCCTCATATACTCTAAAAATGAAGAAGAACATGTGAATCATTTGATGGTTGTCCTACAAACTCTCAAATATCGCCAGTTATTCACTAAGTTTAGCAAAGGTGAGTTTTGGTTGCAGTTAGTTCCTTTCCTTGGGCATATAGTGTCTAATGAAGGGATCCGGGTGGATTCTCAGAAAATAGAAGCAATGAAACAATGGCACATACCTACCTCTCCTACAAATATCATAAGCTTATTGGGTTTGGCTGGCTATTACAGAAGGTTCGTGGAAGGATTTTCATCCATAGCCTCTCCATTGACTAAGTTGACTCAGAAAAAGGTCAAGATACAGTGGTCAGATGATTATGAGAAAAGCTTCGCAGAACTGAAAACTAGGTTGACTACAACTCCGGTTTTGACTCTACCATAGGGTTCAGATGGTTATGTTATCTATTGTGATGCATCCAGAGTCGTCCTAGGTTGTGTCCTGATGCAATGAGGTAAGGTTATAGCTTATGCTTCTAGACAGCTTAAGGTGCATGAGAAGAACTATCCAACTCATGACCTCGAGCTTGCAGCAGTGGTGTTTGCACTTAAGATTTGAAGACATTACCTGTATGGTGTTCATGTAGATCTGTTCACATATTATAAGAGCCTACAGTATGTATTCACTCAGATAGAACTAAATTTTTCCCAGAGGAGATGGCTTGAATTCCTCAAGAATTATGATATGAGTGTGCATTACCATCCTGGTAAGGTAAATGTGGTAGAAGATACTCTTAGTAGACTATTTATGGGTAGTGTAGCACATGTTGAGGAAAAAAGAAATGAACTAGCAAAGGATGTTCACAGACTTGCTCCCTTAGGAGTTTGTCCTATGAGCAGATTAGATGGTGGTGTAACAGTTCAAAATGGGTCAGAATCTTCATTGGTAGCGGAGGTTAAGGAAAAAGAAAGACAGTGATCTGATATTCCTTCAACTAAAGGGTGCAGTCCATCAGCAGAGAGTTGAGGTTTTCTCCCAAGGGGGAGATGGTGTTCTTCGTTATTAGGGTCGATTATGTATTCCAAAGGTGGGTGAGTTGAGACAGCAGATTCTTGCATAAGCCCATAATTCCAGATATTCTATTCATCCGGGTGACACTAAGATGTACCGTGATCTACGGGAAGTCTTTTGGTGGAATGGTATGAAAAGGGATATAGCAGATTTCGTGTCTAAGTGCCTTAATTGCCAGCAAGTGAAGGTAGAACATCAGAAACCAGGAGGTATGACTCAAGAGATCCACATTCCTACTTGGAAGTGGGGAGTGATCAACATTGACTTCATTGTAGGATTACCTCGTACTCGCAGACAACATGACTCCATTTGGGTGATAGTTGACAGAGTTACTAAGTCTGCTCACTTTTTGGCTGTTAAGACTATAGATTTGGCGGAGGACTACACCAAGGTTTACATTAATTAGATAGTCAGGTTGCATGGGGTTCCTTTGTCTATCATCTCAGATAGAGGTCCACAGCTTACCTCTCATTTTTTGAAGTCATTTTAGAAAGGTTTTGGTACTCAGGTTAATCATAGCACAGCATTTCATCCACAGACGGATGGTCAGGCAGAGCGTACCATTCAGACCTTAGAAGACATGTTGAAAGCTTGTGTGATCGATTTAAAGGGTAGTTGGGATGATCACCTCTCTCTTATAGGGTTTACCTACAATAATAGTTACCATTCCAATATTCAAATAGCCCCTTATGAGGCATTGTATGAACGTAGATGTAGATCTCCAGTTGGTTGGTTTGAAGTAGGTGAAGCAGCCTTGATAGGGCCAGATTCAGTTCGTGATGCTATGGAGAAAGTGCAACTCATTAAAGATAGACTTAAGACCGCCAGAGTCGCCATAAGTCCTATGCAGATGTAAGGAGAAGGGAATTAGAGTTCCAAGTTGATGATTGTGTTTTCCAGAAAGTGTCACCAATGAAGGGGGCAATGAGATTTGGCAAGAAATGGAAGCTCATCCCTAGATATGTAGGCCCTTACAAGATCTTGAAAAGAGCTGGTAAAGTGTCTTATCAGTTAGAGTTGCCAACAGAACTAGCAGAAGTGCATTCGATTTTTCACGTTTCATTGTTGAAGAAGTGTGTGGGTGATCCAGCATCTATTGTACCCTTAGAAAGTGTGGCTGTGAAGGATAGTCTCACTTATGAAGAGGTACCAGTTGAAATCCTTGATCTTCAGGTTCAAAGGTTGAGAAACAAAGAAGTCGCTTTAGTTAAGGTTTTGTGGAGGAGTCAGTCCGTAGAGGGAGCTACTTGGGAAGCAAAAGCAATCATGAAGGCCAAGTATCCTCATCTCTTTCCTTCTGATTCCATTCCATCTTGAGGTAATAGTGCCTCTCAAATTTTTCAGTCATTCATGCGTAGCTTCAGTCTTAGTATCATGTTCCTTCAGTTTGTACTTGCATTTTCAGCGTATTTGCATGTTCTGGGAACTTAGTTCAGTTAGAAATCAGTTTCTAGCACTTAGTAGTGGGGTTTGCAGCTCCTTCCCACCATATTTAGCTTGTTTAGACTTCATTCGAGGATGAATGTTTCCAAGGGGGAGATAATGTAACACCTCGGATCTCAAAACGAAGAAAATCCTAGTTTAAAAAAAATTGGTACCAGTACCAACGAAACCACCCACGAACAGTAGGTAGGACCACGAACCATATGGGTTCCGTTGTTAAGGCCCATGTCTTAATAGTCTCTAATCCTACCAATGGTCGACCAGTACGGTCTGTGGTTGAACCTATGGATCGTAGGTCTGACCGTAGGTGAGGGTCAGTAGCTAGTTTGACGGAAATTGTTGATGGGTCAACTTCAAACAGTCATAACTCTTAGAACAAAAGGAATTAGGTGGCCCATGACCCACCAAATGATAGATAATTCAATCCTTTTTCCAACGCCACCAAGTTTGCTAAAATCCCATTTCCGAGTAAGACGTTATGCTAATTTTAGTGAAGCCATATCGGGCAGACTTGATCGACGGACTCAAATGACGGCCGGTAGGTCAAACGAAGGACCGTCGTTCCTTCCGTGGATGGGCTTCGCCAAAATTAAGTTAGGGTCATTTTGGTTCTTTCCCTTATGCGTTGGACCGCTAAACTACGTCGTTGAACCCCTAAACTACGTAGTTTTGGTCAATTTAAGCCTAGCAACTTAATTAGAACTTACCCTAGTCAACTCATTCTCCAAAAATTCATCAAGTTGAATGAAAAGAATGAGAAAGAGTCGACCAAGTCCTAGTCTAAGAACGTAGCAGGTTTTCATCAGTTTCAACCCCAAAATCAAAAAAAATCTCCATGGAATTCGTCACTAGGTGTGTGGGATTTCACTAGTGGGTTCCTTTCACACATTAGTCCCTAGAATTCTGTCAGATTCTTGATTTCCTTCATATTATCTAGACATAGGGTTTCTTAAATGTTAGAAATTGTTGGGTTTCAGCTGTTAGAATGATCCAAATAATATTGTCATGAATTCAGTATTGTTTTATGTAGATTTTTTCATAAATTCATAACCCTAGTTGTGTAGTTCTTTTAGTTCTTGAATTACACATGCTAGGTCAGTTAAACAGATATATATTCTCCAGTTTCAAACGTCACATTATTAGTATATTTTAGCATGAACCTTATTTTGAGTTATAAATATTGAGAAGCTTTTTAAAGACAACACTTGAGTTTTAAACGGAGTTTTTGAGAAAGTTAAGATGAGTTTTGAGAAAGAGCTTCTAAAACATGATTAGTATGGCAATCGAGTAGGTCATCAATGTATGAGCAATATGGTATCTAGATTTACCATCAATGTTTATGAAGTATGACTTCCTTAGTCATCAATGATCAGAGTATAATATGATTTTGAATTGTTTTTAAGAAAGAGTTTTCAAGTATAAGTATATGCATGTCAGTATTTTGAGATATTCAGTATTTCAGTCATAATGTATCATATACATGCCTCAGTTAAGAATGTTTCATTATCAGTACTTAATATTGCATTTTCAGTTAGCATGTCAGTTCTTGAGCTATCCAGTATTACAGAAATTCAGTCATAAATTGTTAATTACATAATCAATTGGGAGAAACTTAATACCAAGTGGACTAGGGTCAGTCACCCTCAAGTCCCAAAACTACATCCCCCTTAGGTTGTAAGTCCCCTATATAGGAATCATGTTAGTGATCACGCCAGTCATGCCTCTATACCTCTGGAAGGGTATATTGGGTCCTCTCAATAGGGTGTATACATCGGACTTCACATTTAGGTCATGTGGTTTTATGTTGGTTATTAGTAGCTCCCTTACAGTCAGATTCTATTGCATTGACCACGTCATCAGTCACAGTTCAGTATTCAGTCTCAACATGTTATAAACTTGGTCATTGCATTTAGTCAATTTACGTTCAGTATTCTCAGTTTAGTGTCATGCTTATCTCTTATCATTGCTCAGATATATGTTTTGGTTTAGTTATCATGATATGTTTGTTCAGCTTTATTCTATCTTGCATGCTCAGTACCTTTCAATTACTAACGCATACTCTGCGCTACATCTTCTCATGATGTAGGTTCAGGTTCTCATCTTCCATGTCACGCATATATCGGTTCCCGATCTTCAGTTCAGCAGCATCAGTGGTGAGTCCTCATTCTTCGAGGACGAGTGACATGATTATCTTCATTTGCTTTTAGTTCTAGTTTCAGTTTTGCTAGATCTAGATGGGGCATGTCCCAGCATTTCTAGTCAGTAGAAGCTTTACTTCAGACATACTTAGTCTCAGCTTTAGCGTTCGAGTTTGACTTTCAGTTGTTGTTAAACTCTCAATTTTGATATATTCAGATATTTTGTGGGTATTCCCCGGCATTTCAGTTTACATGATGATTTAGCTTTTGCATAGTATTTCTTTGCTTCAGTTTTCTTTAGTATGCTTATGATATGCCAGCAGGGTTATCTTAGGGTCACTCGTGATCCTAGATCCCGTGTTCACGTCCTAGGGGTAGCTTCGGGGCATGACACATCAACTTCTCTGTTGTGGATGGCGACAGCGATGGCGGAGGACAACAACTTTGAAGATGACATGTATGTGATGTCAACTGACAATATTATTAGGGCTGCACGTCTACTTGACAATGAAATTCAAATTTTAAAGGTTCCAAATTTACTTTATTTAAATCTTGACACTCTATTGTGGATTTTAATTTACTTGATTTGAATGTTGAATTCTAGGAAGAGCTGCAGAGAACGAATCTAGAATTGGACTCATTCAAGGAAAATATAAAGGAGAATTAGGAGAAAATTAAGTTGAACAAGCAACTTCCTTACTTGGTCGGCAACATTGTTGAGGTATCTTATTATTACTTTGAAATGCTCCCTATTTACAAATTGATGAAAAAGAAATTTGGGTGGGGTTATGGTTTGTAACAACTTCTGATTTTTGTGAAAAGAAAGTGTTTTAGATTCTAAGATATCTCATCTAGTTGCTTTGTAATTGGGTAACTGATATCTTATGTGTGTGTGTTGTTAGATAGCTACTTCTAGGCGTCTATATTCTGGAATTATGAAACAGGGGTTTTTATACCCGTAGGAAAAGCTTTGGGAGTGTATTAGTACACTATTTTCTAATAGTGTAAGTAGACACGTCGCTCTGTTCCTTCAATTTTTTATTTGTTTTGTTGGGCATCAACTTCTCTTGGAAAAAGAATTGTAATCATCCTTCAGTACAGATATTGATGGTCTACGGATAAGGTAGCATGGAATTTTTTTGAATATCTGAAGAAAGAAAAGAAAACATTTCAGGATGAGGCAATAAACCACAATATAGCTAATGAGAAGGAATTTACTGGAAGAGAATACAAGAAAGATAACAACACCAATAATGCCTCAATGTCAAATGATTCGGGGTTGGTTATATGATTCTAACCATATTTCTCCAATTAAATTCATCTCATGCTAACATTATATAAAATATAAATTAAAAGTATTAAAAATTATTTATATTTTCTTATGGCATATAAATATCTAGTAAGGCCAAAAGACTCCTGAAAAGTAAACAAACTAAAGTAGACGCACTAACATGACTAAAACATAGTGCCCACTTCTTGCCATTGTGTTGTAGAAAGCACCTATCCTTTCCATCTCCCAAGTCATTTAAATTCTTCCTGAGGTGTGGATGGAATCCTGGCCTGTTCACATTTCAGAAACTGTGACTTGTTTCCGGAGGTAGGATGTGTAAGTTTAGGTAAAGTTGTTTCAGAGGTCTTTGATCTATCCATTTGTCCTCCGAGAAAGACACTGTCAAACTATTTCCCACCTTCAAACTGATTTTGGATGGTAATAGTGGTAAAAGGTTTCTAATTGATCTCCTTGTGATGCATCATGTAACACCCCATAAATTTTTTGAGCTAAGACTCGAACCGTTCTTCGTAGTGAGTGAGATTTCACCAAGGAATTTAAAATTTTCTTAAGTGCTAAGGTCACTAGATGTAGCACCTTGAGTTCTAAAAAGAATTAAAGAGAATTCATTCAAGTCATTCCTTAGTTCTTCTAAGTTTAGAGTCAACTTCAAACGACCATAGCTCTCAGTACATGATGAGTTAGGTGTACCATGGGAAGTCAAATGAAATTTCTTTGAATTATCTTTCCAACGCCACCGAATTTGCTAAGTTTTGAGTTGGGTTGAGTGAGATATGCCATTTTTAAGTCAGGTTGTCCAATTAAGGAAAGTTACCTAAAAATAGTGAGGGGTATTTTTGCATTTTCCTTACCCAATTAGGTTTAATTCTTTTTTAGTAAGGTTTTAGGGGTCTAATCTGATTAGGTTCAGTTTTATAATCCTAATATATTCCTAGGGTTTTAGTTGAGAGTTCAAGAAGAGAAAAGAAGAGGAAAAAGGAGAAAAGATGAAAAGATCAAGGCGTTCGTCGAGGTTCTTGAGTTTTGTTGCGGATTTTCGCCATGGGTTTGATCCCTAAGAAGTATGTAAGCTTCCATAGTGTTGGGTTCGTTCACCCACATGCCAATCATATTAATTTCAGCATTAAATTAGTTCTAGAAAGTTGAAGGTTTGATGTTCTTGAATTGTGTTCTTGGAATTAGCTTTCGTTCTTGAGTTTAGATGAGATTGATGAGTTCTTAAGGAAAATGAGTCAATTTTAGAGTTGTGTTTGATTAGATTCTTGTGTACATATATTGGCTATCTGAATCTAAAGAGAAATTGAGAAAAAGAATTGAATTTAGGCGAATTGGGGTTAGAAAATGAAGAAGGAAAAACTAGGGCAGAAACTGGATAACAGCTCCGCAACGCAGATCTGTTCCTCAGAAATAGAACTTTTCTCTCTGCGACGTGGAGAGGTCACGTACCCCTCTGCCTTAAAATTTATTTCTTGACCAAATATTAAAATGCATCTCCGCATCGCGGACTTGCTTCCAGACGGTGATTTCTTGATTGTTTCTCATGTTTAACTATCTAAAAACACTCCTAAACATCACAATATCTTTCCTATAACTAATCATAACCTTGAATTCATAATTCATAATTCATAATTCAAATTCAAGGTATAGTTAAGAGTTAACTCTTGAGAGTTCTTTCGAACATTTTAAGAAAGTCCCTTAAAGTCTTTTTGGGGAGTCTTCTACAAATTGAAATAACTTGTTTCAAGACTCGAGCAAGTGAGTACGAGAATGAGGAGAATGTTTTCATGAGTCTACTTTATCATTTATGAGACTCTTCATATCATGAACCAAAACTCTTGAATTCATAATTCACATTCAAGAGAGAGTTAAGAGTAGAGTTCAAGAAAGTCTTTGAGTTCAATTGTGAATCCTTTGAGATCTATTATCGATTTGAACTAAGTTTTGAGGAAATAAGTATGAGAATGAGAATAATCGTATGCATGAGTTCCATAATGTTCTTTAGACCCTCGAGTCGAGTCGTTCATGCCCTTAAATTCCGCATGAACTTCGTAAACTGAGCAGAAAGGAGTAGTATCTTCAAGTTCTAAGTCTTGAGTATTGAGTTCCTAATCCCTTTTGAGAGTTTATTCTTAATCATGGGATTATAACATATTACCCATGAAGTCCTTGAGTTGAGTTGTTCATGCCCATAATTCTGCATGAACCCTATGAGTCAAACATTCTTGAGATGGAGTAGTATCAAGAAGTCCTTGAGTTGAGATTGTTCATGCCCATAATTCTGCATGAACCCTCTGAGTTGAGTATTCTTGAAACGAGTATTACCATTGAAGTTCTTGAGTTTTGAGTTGTTGAGTCTCGAGTATTGAGTTTTATGCATCGTTATTGAAAACCTTGAATTTAGTCGTTCACGTCCATAATTCGGCATGAACTTTATTCTGAGAAGTCTTTTACAAAAAAATTCTAAAACTTGATTTAAGACTAGAGCACTTGAGTTGAGAAAGAGTAGAGTCGAATTCATATTTTTTAAAATGATATATGGGAACTAAGTATTCCCAAGAGTAAATGTTTTCACATTTAAAAGAGAAGGAAACTGAGATTTCCAAAAAAGCTTTGAGTAGTTTGAGTAACATCTCTTTTTAGAGAAAGATTTTGAGTAATAATCTCAAACCACAGAAAGAGTAATGTTTTTAAACATATGAGCTGAGTATATTTTTGGGAGTAGTATTGAGCACAGATATGGGTACGAATTCAGATAACTCAAGTCTCCATAAACCATGTAGCCAACGTGGGTAGAAAGGGTCATACTTTTTGGAAGATTCCTTAATGCTTTTTAGCATAGACTAGTGGATCCACTTATTTGAGAGGTTCTATACCCCGGCAAAGTATAGCACAGTTCTGGCAGCGTGGGCGAGACGATGTATCATCATATAGCTCATAGTGATAGTTGTCGGTTAGAGAATCTCCCACAGAGTTATTTTATATATACAAACTGAGTTATAATTGTATTCTTCAATACTTTTTGTTGCTATCCATTGTTTTAAAAGCTTTCCATATATCACATATTTTATTGTTCCTTTATCTTGAGTTGAGTATCTTGAGTTGAGTACCTTTGAGTTGAGTATCATATCATTGAGTTGAGTATCAAATCTTGAGTTGAGTACCATAGAGTTGAGTATCAAATCTTGAGTTGAGTATCTGGAGTTGAGTACCTTTGAGTTGAGTATCATATCATTGAGTTGAGTATCTTATTCTTGAGTTGAGTTTAGTTGAGTGAGTTGAGAAGAGGTAAGTACGTTTATTTTTTATTAAGTTCAAGATTATGTTTATGCTTTAGAATTCCCCTTGCATGCTCGTACATTCCATGTACTGAGCCATTTGGCATGCATTGTTTCATGATGCAGATACAGGTATTTAGGATCATCAACAGGCGCTTCGTTGATACCACTTGCAGTTCCAGTTATCTATGGTGAGCCTCCTTGCTTCTGGAGGATTTCATTTACTTTTCAGTTGTTAGGATGTCGTGGGTCTTGTCCCGACTTCCATCTTTGTCAGTTAGAGGTTTCATAGATAGACAATAGAGTTTCAGAACTCTGTTCATGTATTTTGTTAAATGTTTTAAAGACTTAAGTTTCCTATTTTATGGCGAGTTGAATATATTATTTTTATTCAGTTTTTAAGCTTTGTATGCTTGAGTTAGTTTTCCGCTTGTAGTCAATCGGGATGAGGGTTCGCTTGGGGATCAATAATGGTTCTCGAGTGCCAGACACGTCCAAGGTGTAGACTCGGATCGTGACACATCCATAGAGGGATGATCACCATCTTTGTTATCCACGAATCCACCGTTTCATATTTTAATTTGATAACCTCTTTCCATAGCATATTTTTCATGTTACAAATTTCCAGAGCCATTTCATCATTAGGCTTTTGTTTTGCATCTTCATATCCCTAATCCCCACTCCCTCTTCCTTCTTGCTTTTTGTTGCTTCCTCTCATTCGACTAGATGGAGTTTTTTCTTGTCCTCATTTCTATGCTAGAAGGAGTTTCTTCTTAGAACATCTATCCTTTTTATCGCATCGTTTGGAGCAGGTAACTCAAACATCTTATATGCAGGAAGTGCATCAAGAACAATTAGCCATGACAATCTGCCTGTTAAAGAGAGGGCCTGACTCTTCCATTTGGTTAACTTCTTTTCACACTTTACCATCACCCAATTCTAGATCTCTTTAGATTTACTTTTGGCTCCTAGGGGCATGCCTAAATAGATGGTTGGTTACTCCCCTACACTACCACCCAAGACTGCTGCCTAGATATTCATCTTTGCAACTTCATTGATAGGATAAATGAAGCTCTTTCCCTAGTTGATATGTAGCCCAAAGTCTTCTTCAAAAATGATAAATATCACCCTCAGGATTAGCATTTTTTCTGTCACTGCCTCACAAAACACTTGAGTATCATTTGCATATTGCAAGTGAGTTATATCAAGATTATTTACTACTTTGTTGTCCACCTAAAATCCCCTGGCCTAACCTTCTCCTTAGTTGTTTGAATCATGTTGCTTAGTCTTTCCATTGCTAAGATAAATAGAAAGGGTGATAGGCCTTTGTTCATGAAAATAGACAGCAAGATGGCACATTGTAACCAAGGAACCAACAAAACAAGTGGGGAAACATATCAAAATCAGGGGTGTGTAGGAACTTAAGGGGTTGACCATTGATATGAAGTCTGAAAGTAATGGTTCGAGAATTAGGGGAAAAATAAAAGCTACAAATACATGATGAATGTGAAGATAATATTATGGAATGAGGATTAAATTGCAGAGATAAAGAGGAGAATTATCAACAATGTTTTTTTTTTGGAATGGAAGGCAACTGTCATATGTTTGCATGAAACAAAGTTAGAAGGTGAAAATGGGGAGGCAATTAGACAGGTGTGAGGCAGAAGGGGAGTTAAATTCGGTCAACTGGAGGCTAGTGGCACTAGAGGGGGGATTCCAATGCTTTGGGATAGTAAGCATTGGGAGGGGAAAGTTGTTCCAATTCTTTGACTTGTGGATTCAAATCAACAAATTGTGATTTTGAATGGCATATGATAGCTGCAACTTGAAAGACAAGAAGTATGGTGGGAAATTTGAGTTGTTGGGAGTTTATTGTTTGGACCTTGGATCTAGGGGGTGACTGCAATATTGTTAGGTATGCTTCAAAGAAAAAGAATTGTTCAAGGAACTCCATTGTGTGATTGAATTTTTTTATATGATTGAGGATGTGGTGTTTATTGATCCTCAACTAGAGGGAGGTAATTACACATGTATAAGGGAGAACAATGCAGAATATGTCTCCAGAATTGATAGAATAATGTACTTTATTGAATAGGGGTAAATTCAACTATATAAGAAGGAATTGATGCCAAGCGTATGTTCAAAATTTCAGATTTCTCACCAATTGCACCCATAAAAGTGGCAGTTGGACCTATACCAAATCCTATTTCAAATTTGAATGGTGGTGATTGAAGATTAAAGGCTTTAATGAAAGAATCAAAGAGTGGTGGACATCTTTTGAGTTTGAAGGAAGGACAAACTATATCCTAGCTTTTAAGTTGAAAGCTTTGAAGACCAAATTTTAAAAGAATGGAGCTGAAGGAGTGGAGCAAGTGTTGGGATATATACTATTAACCATATGTTTAGATATAGTATTAACTATAGAATAATTATTTATTCATTTTTGATAGATCATATATTTGTTTATGGTGTTGTTTACTTATATAGTAGATGATTTAGTGTATAGAGTTTTAGCTTATATACAGAGGATTAAATCATTGGTTCTTGCAAGTACAAAGTTTTTTTTGTTCACAATCTAAGATGGAAAATGGACATGTCATCGGTACGATTGTAGCATAAGATTATATGTAGTTTATCTTGATTATGGGAATGGTATAGTTCTAACTTCTTGTGCTAGTGCATTTTGTATATATTGAACGCGACCGAGTAGAGATAGTTGCTTTAGACTAACTGACAAAAGCATATTCTCTATACTATTAAATGTACTCATATTCTTAATCCTGATATAACTATTATGACTTGTATATGTTAATTATCGTTTGATGTATTAAAAGGTGAGATTCTAAGATGGGTCAATATTTATGGTAGATTGGATGATGATAATATCTATTAGTGAAATAACAAATTAGTTGACAGAATCCATATCTCGATATAAATATTGATGATATGTCTTTTGATAAGCTTATGAGTTTTCATCGTGTCAAACCTTGCAAGTGGATTTATGAATCGGACACATGAAATAAGTTAAGCAGTGCTCTAAAGGAAATTGATCATTGAATTAAATTTGTTAGTAATTTAATTTGTTGATTAGTATCTGTAATCTTAACATGGGGAATTACATATGTGTTTAATGGGAAATTTCAAAATATAAATAGAGTGCAATTAAAATTTTCTAGTGAAATGATTTGTAATTTATTATGGTAAGAATAATTCAAATTAATTATTTGGAATTATTTCCACAATATGAAACCTCAATAACTAATTATGTCGTCCCTATTGTGCCCATATTTAACTAGAACTCAGAATCTATTCTAAAGGGAAAAGGGAGAAGTATGTGTCTTTCTCTATTCTAAGGAAAGGGAGAAGTAAGTGTCTTTCTCTATTCTAAGGAAAGGGAGAAGTATGTGTCTTTCTCTATTCTAATGAAAGGGAGAAGTACATGACTTTTTCTATTTTAAGGAAAGGGAGAAGTACATGATTTTTTCTATTCTAAGGAAAGGGATAGGTACATGTCTTTTTCTATTCTAAGGAAAGACGTGGTGTTCCCTCTTCTCCTAGGACTAGGAAGAAATATCTATAAATAGAGGTTCTTCTAACCCTTGAAAGGAGATAGGTTTTATATACGGTACTTTCCCACCCAAGTATTGAGAGTTCGGAAGTGAACTTGGGATCACTATAGAAGACCGCAGAATTGCCATCTAGTTTGTGGACTAGTTGTGAATTCGCTTGAAGGTATCTGCTCACGCTTCAAGAGGTAATTCTTGAATTAAATTTCAGAAAGTTTATGTGCTCTAGCATGATTATATGTGTTTTAGCATAAGTCATGTGTTGTTTATTATTCATGTAAGTGGTATGATTATGATATGCTTCCGTTGTGCATATAGTTTTCCAACAGTAAGACTATTCATGGGAACCTAGGGGATCAGAACTAGAATGTTTTGAGACAATTAATTGAATTATAACAGATTCAGGTGCATAGATTTTTAGAGGAAGATGAAATAACAACTAGAATACCTTTAACTATGGAATTTGAAAACATTGCAAAAAGGGAGGAAATTGCTTGGAGACAAAGGTCCAGGGCTACGTGGTTAAAGCATGGGGATAGAAACACTAGGTTCTTCTACAGAACTGCAAATGCTCACAAAAGAATGAACACAATTACAAAGCTAAAAGTGAGGGGAGAAATATTGATCAATCACGAAGAGGTACAAGAGGAGATAGTTACATTTTATGAAAAGCTTTATTCAGAAACAGAAGACCGGACGCCAAACCTAGAAATTAGGAAGTGTCCTATGATTGGTGCAGAGGAAAATAACCTCTTAATGGTAATAATAGAGGAACATGAGATTCTACAACGCATCAAATCTTGTGCAAGTGACAAAGCACCAAGGCTAGATGGTTTATCTATGTCTTTTTTCAGCCAGTGCTGAGACACTATCAAATCTGATTTGGTAGCTGCAATACAAAATTTCCAGAAGGAAGAAATTTTTTAAAGAAGCATAATGCTACATCTGTAGCATTAATTCCAAAAAAAGTGGGAGTTATGGAGCTAACTGATTTCAGACCTATAAGCTTAATAGGAGTATACAAGATTATAGGCAAACACTTGGTAGAAAGATTGAAGAAGGTGATCCACATTCTAGTGGACAAACAACAAATGGCCTTCATAAAAGGAAGGCAAATCATGAATGCAGCATTGATACCAAATGAGTGTGTGGGGTCTAGAAGAAGAAGCAAACAACATGGAATCTTGTGCAAACTTGACATCCATAAGGCTTATGATCACTTAATTGGAACTCTTTGATACTGATGATGCAAAGAATGGGCTTTGTAGCTAAGTGGATAAGATGGGTGAAATACTGCATTCGCACAGTGAAGTTCTCGGTCCTCATAAATAAGACCCATGTAGATTCTTGTCTTCTCAAAAGGGACTAAGACAAGGTGATCTTTTATTCCCTTTCTTACTCATCCTAGCAATGGAAGGTCTAAGTAACTTGGTACAGACAACTAGGGAAAAAGAGTGGATCAGGGGATTTTAGGTGGACAATAGAGTTATAAACAACCTGGAGATAACTCATTTACAATATACAGATGACACTCTAGTTTTTTGTGGAGCCAGATGCTGATACTAAGGGAGATTTTCATCATTTTTGAAGTTGTTTCTGGGCTAAATATCAATTGGGGGAAGAGATACATATACCTTACTAATGAAGTGACAGAGGTGGATAATTTGGCAACTATTCTGGGTGGAAGAGTAAGGGAATTACCTACCACATACCTAGGAATGCCTTTGGAACCAAAAGTAAATCAATGGGGATTTGGTATGGGGTGATAGAAAAATGTGAGAAAGAGTTGACCAATTAGAGGAGTCAGTACCTTTCTCTGGGGGTAGATTGACCATGGTCAATAGTGTTCTGGATATAATGCCTACATATATGATGTCAGTATTCCCAGCCCCTGACAAAGTGACCAAGAGAATAGACATGCTAAGAAGGAATTTTTTTTGGCAAGGGAATGAAGACGAGAAAATTCCATCTTGTCAAATGGGAAGAAACCATAATTAGCAAGAAGGGGGGAGTGGGGATCAAGAATATCAAAAATACAAAACAAAAGCCTAATGATGAAGTGGTTATGGAAATTTATTACATGATAGAACATGTTGTGGAAGGAGGTCATTTGTGCAAAGTATGAAATGGATTACAAAAGCAATGACCATTCCGTATAGTTGTAGTATTTGGAGATTAGTTAGGAATTTATGGACACAATTCTTATCCAAAATAAATTTCAAAGTGGGGAATGAAATCAAAGTGGCTTTTTGGGAGGACAAGTGGATAGCTTAGAGAACTTTGCAGCAACAATTCCCTGATCTACACCTACTAAGCTTTCAACAACAAGAAATTGTTGTTGAAATGTGGACAAGTCAGGGATGGAACCTTCATCACAAATAAATCTTAATGAATGGGAGGTGGAAATGATAGGTGCTCTCTATAACACATTGACCCCTCAACAACCTAACTGAGGAAGAAGATACTGCAAGATGGAAGATACGTAACAAAGGAGTTTTCTCTATGAAGTCAGCATACAATAACCTCACCACTTCAAACAACATGATCAAACAATGGCCTTTGGAAGATGATATGGGGGACAAAAAATGCATATAAGGTCAATTGTTTCACATGGCTGCTGACCAAAAAAGTAGTACTGACACAGGAGAACATGAAGAAGTGGAAATACCAATTGTGTTCCAGGTGGTACCTATGTGAAGAACAAACAGAGACACAGGAAACCATCTTTCTTTACACTGTAAATGGGCAAACCTACTATGAAGAATATTCATTTGTCTGAGGAAAATCACTTGGGTGAAATCAAGGAACATTGAAGGAGTATTGAAGTGCTGGATGAGAGTTGGCAATGCTACAACAAAGGATGAGAGATAGAAGATTATACCAGCTTGAATATGGTGGACAGTGTGGAAGGAGAGAAATCAAAGATGCTTTAAAGGAAAACAAAGTAATATGCAGAATTTTAAGATGATCTGCCTGGCTTTGTTCTTTATTGGTGCGAACAAAAAGTGTTAGGATAAACTGACGAAATTTTTTATGTTTAAGACTATTTGTAACAAAAAGTACAAATATGTCTCCTAGGTTGTAATACTTTTGGAAGGGGGACTACACTTTGATGTAGTACATCTGTGGATATGGACTAAAAAGTTACATGTCTCAATTTAAAAAAAGGTGGAGCCCAAGCACATGGAAATCAGGAAAAGATGAAAAGGAGTTGCTTAACAAAATTACTATATTTGACAATATTCAGCAGGACAAACCTTTATCAGATGATGAAGTAATAGAAACGACAAGTTTAACTAAGGAGTTTGAAGGCTATGCTAGAAAGGAAAAGATAGCTTGGAGGCAAAGATCAAGGACATTGTAGATTAAGCAAGGGGACAAGAACACTAAATTCTTCCGGAGGGTTGCAAATGTTCACAAGAGAGCCAATCACATATATAAATTGGTGGTGGTAGGTAATGAACTAACAGAAGCAACAAATATCAAGAGGCAGATGATTTTATTTAATAAGAAGTACCGTGAGATTAAAAATTGCAGACCTGCTTACAACATGAATATAACGACACATAAAATGATAGGTTAAACTAGAGCCTAAACGTGGGGAATATAACGACACATAAAATGATAGGTTAAACTAGAGCCTAAACGTGGGGGTTAACGTCAAGAGTTAAGGGCAAGGGCCAAGGTTTTGGGTCTAGGCCATGGTAAGGGGCCAAGGCTGCCTAAAAACTAGGCCTAGCCACTACCTCACATTACCACGAGAGTCTTCACTCCCCGTGGTGGCCACCACGAGCCGTGCCACCCATGGTAGCGAAGGTAGTGTGCCCTAGTTGGTGCCAAGTCGAGGCTCCCCTTCACGAGCCACCTCACGGCTTATGGTCATGACCACGGACCGTGGGAAGGATCGTGGGGTTGCCTTAGCTTGGTAGGGATGGTGTAGATTTGAGGAGCTACTGTTCAAGGGACCATGGGCGCCACCACGGGCCGTGGTGCCTTTGATGAGGTGTGAAGTTGGGCGTGAAGGTGACTTGGTGTCAAGGCTCCAAGGCCTTGCATCCATGAGTCTAAGGCTAGACCACGACCTTCACCATGACTCGTGGTCTTCACCATGGATCGTGGGAGGTCCCGTGATCATGCCTTGGCCTCGTGAAGGCTTGGCAAACAAAATGGAGCTACTACCTAGAGGACCACGGGAGCCACCACGGACCGTGGTCCCCTCACGGACCGTCCAAGTGGTCGTGTACCTGGACGGGGCTGTCAAGTGAAGGTCCTTTTGGTAAATTCATGTTTGAGTTGTAATGTTGTGGGGTCATTTTAAATAGTTATATATATATAGTTTTAAGTCTTTTAACACCTATTTTACCCCATTATTCAAAACACCCAAATCAAAACCCCAAAGTTCTTCTCCTCTCAATATTTATCTCTCTAACTCAAGGAATAAGAAGAAGTGGGAGCTAGGGTTTGGATTCAAGGTGCTTATTCATCAAATTTCGTAGGGAATCTTAAGCAAGGTATGGTGACCCTTCATCTAGGGGTAGCTTTCACCCCTAGAGTCAATTTCAAAGAAGTTTTCAAAGTTTTCAAGTTCATGAAAAACCTAGGGTTTTACTCAATCTCATGGGTTCTTTCTTCAAACGATTTTAAATGGTTACTAATGTCATATTATGATTGTATTGGTGTTTAATTGATGATTTATGATGAAAATACTCTATGAACCCATGAATTCTCTAAATTCCTAAATTGTGCCTTTATGAAGTGGGTTTGTTGATTATGAAAGCTTATGATTGGGTCATGTCTAAATTGCTTTGGGTTATTGAATTGTATCATTATATATGCCTTAATTATGGTAAATTGTTGGTGTGTTGATGATTTGAGATTCATGGCCTTGAAGGTAAGTTATGACTAAATTGCATGTTAAAGTAGAATATGTTTGACCTATTGATCCACTATAAAGGTGGAGGTGTTTACTTAATAAGTATTTGATTGAGAATCTAATGAAGTTAAGGTGATCTTGCATTGAATGTATTTCTGTTAATATTGAAAGGCTATTTCTCAATTTGACACTCATGAATGATAATGATGGAATGTGAAGTGTTGTCTTCTATATATTGTATATCTTGAATTGGTAGGCTTAGGCATCCTTTTCTTGTATGATGAATGTATCTTGACTTATTGTCTTAATGTCTTGAATTGGTAGACCTAATCTTGGTAACCTTTCTTGAATGAATGAATGATGAAGTATTCTAGGCTAATGTCTTGAATTGGTAGACCTAATGTTGGTAGCCTTTCATGAGGAGTCTAGGAACTAATGTGGATGTTAAACCTTGAAACGGTAGACCTAACGTTGGTGGCCTTTCTTGTGTGAAATGATGAACCTTGAAATGGTAGACATAATGGTGGTGGCCCTATTTAGGAAGATCAATGAGCTATCCTTAAATGTACCTTAAATCGGTAGACCTAATGGTGGTGGCCCTTCATGTGTAATGTGCTTTGGGTTGGTAGGCCTAATGTTGGTGGCCCTCTCAAGTACAATGATGTAATGTAAATGAAACTACTCTATGGGAATAAAGGCTAAGCACCGAGAGGATATGGTTAGATGTAGGTTCTCCCTACGTTAGGCCAGATTTCAATGAACATCTTTCATATCCCATAACTATGTGCCCACATAGGATATTAGCTAGTGGATTCCATCCAAGCTAAAATGTTATTAGTTCTATCTTAGGCAAGTAGAACACTTTTTTACGGTGTGGGGTCATACGACACCGGATTCCATGGTTAGCTCTCATGGTCTATGTCGGTTAATGCATATTCCCATCATGTGAGATGTGCATTGTGGTTTCTTGAGAAGTTCTATGAAGTGTGGGTGGTAGTATGGGATGCCATCCATGCATTGCACGAGTAGGCTTTGAGAGGGTCATAGTGAGTTCTCTAAGTTTTAATGACTAATGTATGAAAGTCCTCTAAATGAAGTTATTGAAGAATGTTGACTCTTAAATGCTTATTGTGATGATGCATGATATATACTTGAGTTACATTATGAGTCATTTTCCCTTGTCATGCCTTATGAAATGTTATGCCTCTTATGTATGGATATTGTGTAAAGGTGAAAAAGAATGAATGGTAAGTTCACTTTTGGTGACCTTAATGTGGTGCCTTAGTGTGGATGGTGGTATGGGACGCTATCCATACATTGCACAAGGTATAGCATGAGGGTTACTTGAGGTGAAAGTCTAAGGTGAAGGTAATGGTTTACATGTTGATATTGTCCAAATGTGAAGTTATGACTTGTATGATGATTATACTTGTATATGATGTCTCTTATGCTATTGTTCATGATATTTCTAAAAAGTGGCATAATAAATGGTTTCCAACCAAAATGTCCCTTTTAAAGCATGTTTTTGCATGGTCATCATACTTAGTACATTTTGTGTGCTAACCCATATTTCTCTTATTTTACTACAAGTGTAGGTTCCGGCAAGTGATTGCTTCTATCTAGATTGGAGTGTTTGGATTGAGATTTCCTCCAAGGCTAAAGTGGTACGCCTCATAGATCGAGTACAAGTGTCTTTTTAGAAGTTTCTTTCTTTCCATGTAATAGACATTTCTAGTCTTTTCAATTGTAAAGGGTTGTGTCCCTACTTTAGTTTTCAAGACTTTGTTTAGATGGCCATGTGAGACTTTAGTAAACTTCCGTTGTATATTCAAGTGTTTTTTAATGAAGCTTTTGATAGTTTGGTTTTAAATAAGTTTTAATTATGCACTATTTTCTTTATATCGACTGTTATGAATGCTATGAGGCTTGTATGAGACTCTTCGGGGCCAAGTATGACATGTCGCTTCCGGGGCAAAGGTCTAAGTCGTGACAATGAATCCATGTGCAGTGATCAGTAGGGAGGAGAAGCAAGATTTATAGAAGCCTTTTGAAGAAGATGAGGTCCTGAAGGTGCTCAAGGCATGTTCTATAGACAAGGAACTGGGTCCAGATCGGTATACTAAGGTCTCATTTGTTTTCATTAAGATTAAGATGTATGTATTTGAATTCACATATGAATGATTAAGATCTTGTCAGTAGATTTGAACACTGAATGATTAAGATTTTATATATATATATATATATAATTTGTTAATATGTAAACACAATAAATATTACTCCCTCTGTCCCAATTTATGTGACACTTTTCATTTTTGAGAGTCAAATATTTTAAGTTTGACCGGGAATTTACGCATGAAATCTTCAAAAATTTTTAAATGAAATTTATATATTTGTAAACTACATAAATAATACTATAAGTCACAATAATTGGCAATTCAAAATATTTAAAGGATATATGAAAATTTTACAGTCAAAGATAGACTTGTTTGAAACTCAAATCCAAAAAGTATCACATAAATTGGGTCAGAGGGAGTATAATTCAAATAAAATAGTAGTTAAATATTACATTAACAAAATATTAGAAAAAAATGTCATTTTTTGATAAATGTTAAGATATTTGAATTATAAATAAATATTTTATGTTTGATGAAAATAAAATGGAACTACTTGGACTACATATATAAATTATAATAATACAATAATTGTTAGAAAAAACTGTAGTCATCTTTAATCAAAAAACAAATTCAACACAAACTAATCTTAAATAAATAAGTGAAGCATCTTTTATGTTCTATAATGTGTTTGTCATGTACTCCTCTTTAAAATAAATAATGAATATGATACATTTAAATAATTTTAAACAAATTTATAAATGTTTTGATTCCAACAAATATATTAATGAAGTTGCTTTGCAACCTTAATCAAACAAATTATTTACAATAAATTCTATCAATTCTTGATAAACAAGCAACAAGGACAAAAATCAAAAGTTTAAGGGAACTAATTGGATAACTAATAAAGTTGGAGAATGAGAGATCCTTGATTATTTTTTTGAAGAAAACAGTATGGAGCACAATATTTTCTCGAAAATAAAAGTATCTTCAAAAGAGTTGAATGAGAATAAGGCTTTGTCATAGATCTGATTCATTTAGACTCTTTCAGACCCATTAAGAGATTTTCAGGTAGAAAAAAAAAGCACTTAATGACCTAATGTCTAACCATTTAGATTTAAGTGCAAACAAATGAGGCCTAAGATTTTTTTCATTAAGTGTTGGGAAGTAAATGGGGGATGTGATGGGTACTATCTAGAACTTCCATTATCGGGAAGTTTTTGAAAAGAGCCTCAATGCAACTTACATTGCACTCATCCCCGAGAAGAATGGAGCCAAAAAATAGAGAGATTTCAAACTAATCAGTCTGATTGGAAGTGTCTACAAGCTGATTCCAAAAATCTTATGGAGAGGCTAAAGAAGATGATGTCAAAGCTGGTAAACACTCAACAAATGGTTTTTCTAAAAGAAAGACAGATTACTGATGTTGCTCTCATTGCAAACGAATTTCTGGACTCATGATTGAAGGATAAAATCCCAGGCATAATGTGTAAAATGGACATAGAGAAGGCATATGATCATGTTAGTTGGGAGCATTTGCTTGGAATTTTACGTAGTATGGGTTTTGAGAGGAAGTGGATTAGATGGATGAGGTTCTACATTAGCACTCTGTTAGGTTCTCAATACTGATAAATGGTTCTCTTAAAGGTTTCTTTCCAGAAAGTAGAGGCTTGAGACAAGCCACTCTCACCTTTCTATGTTTGCTAGTCATGGAAGGCATAGTATGATCTAAACAACTCACGAAAATGATGTAAGGGGCTTTAATGTGGTCAAAGAAGTGAATACTGAATTGAAAATCACCCATCTGCAATATGCAATATGTAGATGACAACTTTGATTTTTTGTGATGAAGAAGACAACCAACTAAAACTTTGGAGGCTAATCCTCATACGTTTTGAGTTGGTATCAAGGTTGCACATTAGTTAGACAAAGAGTCACATCTTTCCAATCAATGATGTGCCCAGAATACAACATCGATTGGATATTTTGGGTGGAGAAATATGACAGTTATCCTCAACATACTTGGGTATGCTTTTGGGTGTCAAAAGCAAATTCAAAGAGATCTAGAATGTAGTGAAAGATGTGAGAAAAAATTGTCTAGGTGGAATCCTCAAATACTTTTCAAAGGCATAATACATATATATGAGCCTTGGCTTCAAATTATAACTTTGACCTCTAACTTTAGTGCACAAAGAGACACTTTAACTATCCAAAATTTAAACAATAAAACACTCGAATATTTCAGACAAAACGCGTGATATATAAATGCTCTGACGTGGATAAGTGAACCACTCAGTTGCTGCCAACTAACTAAAATAAATACACCTAGATTTTAAAATAATAAAAATAAATTATAATATAGAATAAGGTGAAAAAGAAAACAAATTCATTTTTGGGAAAAAAATTTACTACGCTCTTCTTCTCTTTCTTCTAAAAAAAACCCTAATGTAAATTTCTAAAATTCATGCCCCTTATATTCAAATCAAAGAAAAAATTGTTCAAGATATGTGTAGAAAATTCATATACTTGAACGATTACCTATTCTTCTTTCTTAATTTAGTCAAGGTATCAAGGTTCAACACTTTACAAACAAGAATTGCTTATTGTTGGTCAGATGTTCAAGCCAATATGGAAATCACTAGAGGAAGCTAACATTTTTGTTGCAAAATTATTTCAGAGCAGCCCATAGATATAGGAAGACATGAAAATCAATCAACTTTTTCTTCTTTCTTAGTTTGAAGTATATTTGTGCTTTAAGTTGTCAAATACTTAATGAAAAAAAAGAGAGGATGCTTTGTGTATTATGATTGTCATAGTGAGTAGCAAATTACAATTACGAATTTTCGGAGGCTAAAAAATAAACATAAGAGTGCTAAAAATTATTAAATAAAATGGTGCACTTAAACTGTTTGATAAAATGTCTAAATGAACTTTTCAAAGATTTTTGTCAAGTTTGAGTAAATCTGATACCTAATCAAAATGTAAGGAGTCTCGTAAGTGTGGATTGGAGTCGTTGATTGAGAGTCTTCGAACTTGGATTGTGTTCGATTTTTACAAATGTATACTTACCCTCATCTTGCTTACAATAGATATAGGGGAAAATAAAAAAACTTCATTATACCATTTTTTTCACAATAACAAAAAATAATTAAATGTCACTTGCAATTTGTGCAGTTTGCAATGAACAACAAATAATGCCAGAAAAAAATGGGAAAATGTTGAAAAAATTAGAAAGAGAATAAAGTGAAATTTAATTTAAAAAATTAAAATATATATATAAAAGGATTGATTAAGGATTTAATAGTCTTTTCAATATATTTTTTTACTGTTGGGGCCCTCAAATTATATCTCTGACGCGCCTAATTTGGGTGTATTTCACTTATTTTGCCAAGTAGAATTCGAGTGTTTTTTTGTTTAAGTTTTGGATAGTTAAAGTGTCTACTTGTGCAGTGAAAAAGTTAAAGGTCAAAGTTATAATTTGAAGCCAAGTTAAGGGTCAAATTTATGTATTATGCCTTTATCAAAAGGTGGTAGATCAGTGTTGATCAACTCTTTCTTGGATACATTACCAACTTAATGTAGGTTTTTCACCTTCCTACAAAGGTGGAAGAAAGAATAAATGCTCTGAGAAGGAATTTTTTGTGGCATGGTGAAATTTGCTGATGTTTTTTCATATTTTTTTTAATTATTTATTTATTATTATTTATTTCCATATCCATTTTTTCAATTAATAATTATGAGAAGCAAAAAATATGTCATTATATTTTATGAAAACATAAATGTCAACAATTCATGATAGGAAAAAGCCTTAGAATAAGAAAAAGTGCTGCTAACATTTAAGAGTATCAGAGTTCCAAATTTTTACCGTACCATTTTCTTTACTCTTTTTCATTATCTTTTATTTTCTGTTTTTGTTATATACTAATTTAATTGATTTTTTTCATAATTAATGTTCAATGTTTCTTGCAAGCTTTTTGTGTGTTAAAAGAATCATGAAAATATGTTTTATTAATACAATTAATTTTCTTTTGTACAAGTTAAATTATATTATATTATATTTTCTTTTATCAGAAAAAGAAAAACAATGATTGGTGCTAGTAGAGAGAGGAGAGGGTTGATGATTGATTGCTTGTTTTACAATACATAAAGAGGTTTTCCTTGTAATGTCTACTATTCCTTCTTATTGAAACTTGAAAGTGATCTTTTTAGATTTCTTTAGGGTATATGCGTTTATGGCATATTTTGACATTTCTGCCATGTGATTTTAGAAACCAAATTGCCTATAAGACCTTGGGGAAGCAATATGTTTGCTCGTAGTATTATGAGCATGTTTGGATAGACTTATTTGATGCTTTTAAGCACTTTTGCAGTGTTGGAATAAAATTTAAAAGTGTTTTTAAGCACTTGTTTTAAGCCAAAATAACAAATGTAAGCCAACAACTATAAGTTAGAAATCAATCTCAACTTATGACTAAAGTAAACCCAAAAACTGTATGTTAGAAATCAATCCCAACTTATGACCAAAGTAAGCCAAAAACTATTAGTTAGAAATCAATACCAACTTATGACTTTTGGCTTATAAACCATAAGCTATAAGTCCATTCAAACAGGTCTATGTATCCTTTCTCTTTTTCTTAATCTTTTGTTTTGTTTTGTACTTCTGTTTAGGAAGGGGGTTTATGCAAAGAGGATATAAGGAAGTTAACTTTGAGGCACTAACTTGATCCTTATCTTTTCAGATTTTGGAAATGAACCCAAATGAAGAGGATGAGGAGGATGGTGCAAATATTGATCTTGACTCACAGAGGAAGGGAAAATGTGTAGTTCTGAAAACATCCACGCGCCAGGTAAGTTGTTACCCATAATATTATGTAACTATTTTTGTGATGCGTAACTGCTGAAATTTTTGTCTTCTAAGTAGTGTTGTTTTAATTTATCCTCCCAAAGCTTCTTTGGCATTTATGTCCTTTTTATTGTTGAACTTCATAACTAAGTCCTTGTGCTTCATATGAAAGTCGTTTGGTTTAAGCAAAGTTATTTTGCTAATTGAAGTCCTTTCTTCTTGCCAATTGTAGACATTTTTTCTGCATGTTGTTGGCTTTGTTGACCCGGACAATTTAAAACCTGGTGATCTAGTCGGAGTAAACAAAGACAGTTATCTGATATTAGACACATTTCCATCTGAATATGATTCACGGGTGAAGGCAATGGAAGTTGATGAAAAACCAACTGAAGACTACAATGATATTGGAGGCCTGGAGAAACAGGTTCAAGAACTCGTAGAGGCAATTGTTTTGCCTATTGACACACAAAGAACGGTTCCAGAAATTAGGTGTTCGTCCTCCAAAAGGAGTCCTTTTGTATGGGCCTCCTGGGACTTGGAAAACTCTCATGGCCCGAGCTTGTGCTGCACAGACAAATGCCACTTTTCTTAAACTAGCAGGGCCACAGCTTGTGCAGGTGAGTTTCTTCTACTTTCGGTGTTTGTTGTGATTAATTGTGTTACTCATATGAGATACTCTACATGTGCAAGTTGTTCTTGTACCTCATCGTATCCCCTTTTGATATTTTTAATTTTTTTATAGTAATGTATCCCCTGTTTTCTTCTTTCCTTGCAAATGGGACAAATAGTTGCTCTAGAATGCCTGCTATCACAATTATATACAGTAAGATTCTAGATGGTTCTCATGTCGAACTTACTGATGATCTTGTCAAAAGCTTGATGTGTTCGATTCACTTGCATTTAGTCCACATGCATAAATCCCTATTAAAACTTATGTGTTTGATATATCTAGTTCTTTTTTGGAGCTTTTAAGGGATCTGAAGTTTGAATTTTAGAACTTAGAAAAAGATGTTACTTTGAAAACAGCTCAAACAAACACTTACCTCGAAACTCAGGAAGTTAGTCTGCAAACTTGAAAACAAGTGCCACCTTAGAATATGTCTAGGTCATTAGGCAACATGTTAGTTAGTGTAAGACAACTACTTAGGTGGTGGAACAGGAACTATGCATTTTACTTAGATGGTAATCTATGGGATTAGAAGCAAAAGTAAATCAAGGAACCTGTGTATCTATAAGGGGTTGTTTGGTGTGATGGATAAGGGGAGTTAATCCTGAGATAAATTTTAAGTACCCTTTATTCCCTTGTTTAGTTGCAAAGCTTGGGATAACTTATCTCAGGATTAGGTATTAGTATGGGGATAAGTCATTCCTTCTATTGGATGGTATAGTAATCCCGAGATAACTTATCCCGTGATAGAATAGATAAATGACAACTATATCCCTTTAAATCCTTTTTATACATCATTTTTCACATTTATGTATATTTACATTATTTTTAATACCATGCATAATAATATTTACTACTCCTAATTTTTATGATAATTATTCATATTTTTCTATTAAAAAATTACACTATATAAATATAACTTTTATTTATGAATTTATTTGACTAATTTTTATGTTTATTTATATTTTGATTTCTCATAAATCTTCATTCACTTTAACAAACTTAAGAGGGAAGTTCTATTTTTAAGCTAAATAAGAAAAAAATTATTTTTAAATACATATGGTACTTATCATGGGAATGCATAAACAAAAATATTTAAGCTAAATAAAATGAAAGTTTTATTTTAAAAATGAACAACTAAAGCTTGCGAAGAAAATATTAAAAAATTAAACAAAGTGAAGGGTAATTTTGTAAACAAACAACTTGTTCTTAAAATTTATGCAATTATTATTTTGAATTCAACAAACTAAACACTCAATAAGAAATAATCTCAGCACAACTTATCCTATTATAAATAAACCCAACATAACTTATCCCATCATAACTCATATTCAAACCAAACGACCCCTAAATACACAAGGACGAGAGGTCACTCTCATGCATTAAACTTTTATATTGGTCTCTGGGTTATGTTCAGGGCATGATTTGGGTGTCAAGCAACCATCTCCTAGTCATCCATATATCCGGAGTGGAAACACTCTTTATCTTGTTCCTAGTGAGTTTCATCAGTAACATTATACATGAAGACTTTCGCAACATGGAATAGGCATAACTAGCCATACATATTGGATATGTCAAGCTAATTTTCATAAATTGATTAACTAGAGCAAATAGTTTCTGAAAGAGAACTACATATCATGACATATAATTTGCATTTAGAAGTTTATGATTTAATTGTTTGGCATTCTGAAGTTAGCTACCCAATAGATGTCTCTCATCTGTGCTGCTTATCAAAGAAACCTTGTACTAAATATAGATGTTCATCGGAGATGGGGCGAAACTTTTTTGTGATGCTTTCCTGCTGGCAAAGGGGAAATCACCTTGCATCATTTTTATTGATGAGATTGATGCTGTAGGCACAAAGTGATTTGATAGGTAACCATGTTGATGATGTTCTTCACTTACAAATGTTTGAATCTTCCTCACATACACATAATATGCAGACTCTTCCTTTATGTTATGACTGAAAAAAGGATCACTTGTTTTTATATTTCACTCTAAACCTCATATTAGATGTGGACTCTTGCTGATGTTCTTCTCACTTGCAAATGTTTGAATCTTACACACACACACACACAAGTATGCAGACTCTTAATATATGTTATGACCGAGTAAATGAAAACTTTGTACTTGATAAAAGAAGTTTCACTCAACCTCCTTAAAAGATGTGGTACTGACAGATCGTCACTTTATGTTGTTTGATCACAGTGAAGTTAGTGGTGATCGAGACGTACAAAGAACTATGTTGAAGTTACTTAATCAGCTTGATGGTTTCAGCAGTGATGATCGGATAAAGGTTTTTTCTCCTGCCTAACCATATCTTTCTACTTTTGCCCACCTTAAACTATTTTGGACATTGAGAGCAATTTCCCCTTCCCAATTTTATGGTATTTGTTATTGGGGTTGTAAAACTTAGCTGCAAATCGGTGCAAAAAGGTTGATTTGGTAACTTTACTAGTGGTGGTGATTTTGACTATTCTAATTCTCTACAATTTGAGTGAACTGTATTGGTCTCTTTCCTTTACTTCAGGTGATAGCAGCAACAAACCGAACTGATATTTTGGATCCTGCTTTGATGCGATCTGGTCGATTAGATCGTAAGATTGAGTTCCCCCATCCTACAGAGGAAGCTAGGGCTCGAATCTTGCAGGTAGGTCTTTCTCTAAACTTTTATGACTTCATTTCTATTACCCTTGCTTGCTTAATAAACAAAGAACAACCACAAGTGGTCTATAAATGATGCCTCTTTTCCTGAATATAGGAAATAAGTTCTTCAGTGATTTTGGTTTAATGTCTTTTGGATTGCGGATCAAAATGGGATTGATCATTGATGAACGAGGATACACGAAAAATTCGAATGACGGGGTCGTAAAGGAAGAGGAAAAAACAGAGGACAAAGTGCAGATACTAATAAGTGTTTTGAAGGTTTTGGGTTATAATTTGGGTATGGGAATTATGTAATTTGGGTGGGATTTTAATTAAAACTAGTATACGTACCCGTGCGTTGCGCGATCAGTTGATAATATAATTGTAAATATTGATTTATTGACAATTTTAAAACTCAACTTATTATAAATGATATTATAAAGTTTATATTAGAGAATGTTAGTATTTAGCACCTTCACATGTTATAACAGACCCCTTATGAAAATAAATCAATAAATAAGCTTAGTTTTGTCACGACCCATCCCACCGGGCCGTGCGGGCACCTACATACTGCCACCAAAGTAGAAGAACCTCACATCCCAACAACTTAAAACATGCGGAAAATTAAATAAACGGAAATAACATAGTAACGGAAATCTTTATTAATAACCTTTAAAACAATTTTGAATTAAGACTTGTGAAGTAATTAACACTCCCAAAGATCTAGTCTAAACAGGTACAAGAGATACTAAGAGTACAACTGGACATGATAATTAAAGACAGCTCCCACAACGCAGAAGGAAGAATAGAAGCTACTGGAGAATTTCTTCGTCTTCACCTAATGAAACCTCACTGATCCTGCAACCAGACTATGTCAAAAGACATAGCAAGAGTAGTATCAGTACAAACACACGTACTGGTAGGCATCATCAGTCAACCCGACGCCCACCGCATAATATAAGAAACCAACTAGTAAGATCATGAAATAAACCACTCGCTTCTCCACCTTCACCCTCTCTTGAAATACTCCCAATATACACTAGTACTACGACTACTAACATCATTCTCAATCAACCTACCTACCAGGTACTTGATCATAGCCTACTTATTCTGACACCTTAGCAATTCCCCAATTACACCCACAAACATTGCAACTATCTGCTCACTTCGTACCCTAACTCCCTCGTCACACTACTCAACCATGGTCACATAGTACACTACATCAAATTTCCTTACCACTAAACCCAAATCTCTTCCTCCAAGGTGAAGTCCACCTACGCATATTTCATCACAGACATTACCTCTACTTTCCGCCATTACGACACACGGACAACCCTTACTATCCATTTCTCGCCCCTTGAACACTTTACCCTTCCGCTATACCCTACAAGTTCGCTAGACACACAGAACAATCAAATATACGCCGTCATAACCTTTACCACTAAGTGCAACATATATAAGTCAACACCACCATATAATCACATGCACCTATCGAACATATACAATATCATCAACATGTACGCACAATGAACAACTTCACATTTCCTCAAATACATAATTAGTACAAGACATTAGTCCTCTCAAGAGACCCAAACCCAAACAGTTAGCATACCGTAATGTGGTACTCGATCCAATGATTATGCCGAAACGTGGCAATCGATCCCATAATTACGCCGGAATGTGGCAACCGAGCCAAGTTAGTTATGTTGGAATGTGGCAACCGATCCAAGTTAGTTATGTCGTAACGTGGCAACCGATCCATTCAACACACTACAATCGCAATCACAAGTATATACACAACATCATACATTTAAGTCATAATTTCATGGTAACCATCATTCATTTATCTCCTTACGACAAGTTTGATCAATAATGCAACATTCATATACACACAAGTATCATAATGAAGCAAGAACAAACGTACATCACACAAACATAGAATCACAACCATCACCTACAATGGATTATTCATCAGTACACATCATGCAACCCTAATTCGACCATACTCAGCCCTAATTCATCTTATAAGGCTTCTTTCTAGGGTTTAAATCAATAATCATTCGGTGCAGGAAGGCTTACACCTAAATCCTATCATCGATTCACATATATTACGCAGTAAGAACATATTTAAACTACTCAATTCATTAAACCTAGCCTACCTGGGCGCCAAGCAGCTGCACAAAGTTTTGGTGTTTGATTCTTATTTTCCAAGCTTTGTAACGGTGAATTTAGCCAAGAATACGCAATATCTCACCATCCTCACGCTAGAAATCTTTGTATCCTTCCTTTCCAAGTTTAGAGCAGCTTTTCTGAGGTGTCTAGGGTGTTTTGTGACTTCTTTAGGTATTTTAGAAAGATTGAGAAATTAGGATTTCTCGTAATTTACGTTATGCCTCGCCTATCCCACTCTAGCACCAACTTATCCCGCGTTGGCACCGCCTTTCTAGCGGCAACTACCCCGCTCTGGCGGGATAGTGGCACATAATTTCCCTAATTTTGTTTCTCCTACCTAACGACGGTTCGGGTCATTACAATAGATACAAATTTACCTCGTGTTCGTCCCCAAACAACTAGTGCACAGACAATCACACACATATTTCTGAGTACTCAACCCAACAAACGAATAGGGCCATCACGGAACCACGACCACATACGGTGACTTTTCAACTAGTTGATACAAGTAAGGTACTATACCCAAGGACCAGAAGAAAAATGAGAAAACCCACGAAGAACGAAAGTATTTAAACTACACAGTCTGGCCTGCCAGGGCGGGAGCCCTCCCGCTGAGGCGGGGCCGCTGTGGTGAGAGATCTCATCGAGGCAGTAAAGGGGGGGGATCATTTCTTCATTTCTCACCAAACTCACCCCAAACCTTCAAAACACTCTCTACTTACTTCACTTCGATCGTCCAGATTAAGGTAATTTTTTGCTTTCCTTTGCTCTTTACTTCATTGCTTGATTAATGATAATTGCATGACGACTAACTAATCAAAAATAGATGGTTTTTGGGGTAGTTTTCGAAATTGAACTAGGTTGCTTGATTTGTCAGAAAAATGTAGCACGGGCACTTCCCTTACGTCCCCAACGTCTCCACAATGTTCTGGGCATAAGGATTTCATATAAACACGGTTAAATAGATACAAAAATGGGTGGGAGGAAGTTGAAGGGTCTCTTGCTGTAAAACTCCAATTTATGCCCCATTTAGGTGTTATTTTGCCGAAATAATTACTTATGTACGTTCTAGTTTAGTTAAATAACTCTGATCTGCTAAAATTTTGTTGAAAAGGAGGTTTTGGGATGAAGAGACGCCATAACCACGCCTGTTGTTCGTCCCAGATGAAGGCCGATGTGGCGGGATACTCCAGGCAGTGGCCTGCCCCTTAACACATAAATTTCTCTCTTTCTATTTTAGCCGCATCCAACTATCCTATTGTGTTCTAACTTACATTCAACTTACTGCAGGCTCTCTAATGGCAGGTCAAAATGAAGAACACTTACCCTTCATCCAGTTTCCCGATGCCACGAGTTGGGAAAGGCATCATGATAATAGGAACACAGGGTTCTGTTGCGAGAAGGGTTTTGTACTGCACAAGCTAGAGGAGAAGGTGCCTGCATTTCATTCCCGCCAGATGGAGTTCGGTTGGGCTCCGCTAACTGAGGCTCCCCCAGATGCACGTTCCACTTGGGTGAGGGAGTTCTATGCCATCCTCCCTACCGTCCGATGGGATGACTCTATCCCCTTGAATGCCACCACCATTAATAAAGTATTAGAATTGCCTGATGTCTCAAATGCGGAGTTCGAGGCCAAGCTAAGGGAGATGGATCTGGAGTGGCTGAGAGACACTCTGATTGAGCCTGCGCGTCGGGATCAGGTATACTAGGAAACTGCGGAGGGTATCACTAGCACGAATTGGTCACCTGATGCTAAGAGGTGGCTACACTTGGTGACCAGAAGGATCCGTCCGTCGGGCAACCGCACAGACATGACCTTTCCTCCGGCTCTGGTGACGGCGTGCGCTATACAGGACATTCAATTAAATGTGGGGGCGCAGATCATTTCGAAGTGGAAGATGTTCTATCGGGGTAACAAGAAGGCTTTCTTTCTACCAGGACTCATCACCGCGTTGTGCAAGCAGGCGGGAGTGCCACTTTTTGACGCCGATGAGGTACTTCCTATGGATCCCCCCTTTCACCCTCTTTTGGTCAGACATGGCTCTATTTCTAATAGCAAGATGAAGAGGAAGAGCAGGGCTAGCAGCAGTAAGGCGGTCGTGGACTTGGACGACAAGGACCCACTCTCAGTGCACGGGTCGAAGAGGATCTGGAGGCTGTCCGGAAGAGGATGGGGAGCGCATATGCCGACTTCATTCCGGTTCCACCCAGTACTGCCCTAGAGGTCGAGATGCTCCGTTGCCAGCTGCGCCATGAGAGGAAGAAGGATGTGGAGAGGGATCTCCTGATGGCCCAGATCTGGAAGACTATTAAGGCTATCTTTTCTTGTGTTACCCCTGGAAAGGAGATTCCCTAACTCGATCCGAAGGACTACACGCAGTTCCCTATGCTGAATGAGGCTTGGGCTGGCGTGATACCCCCAAAGGACCTTGATTTTAACGTGGACACTACCCAGTCTGAGGGTTCCTAATCTGACTTATTATTTCGCCCCTTTTTGGTTTGTAAATTTTAGACCACTGTTTTTATCTTTCACTTTCCTAAGTTTTTGTAGCACATGGATGCTCGTTTTTGTTGTCTGATGCAGCCCTATATTTAAGTCTTAAGGTTTTATAATTTCTCTACTTCTATTGCTGAACACTGATTGGGGTTGCCGGGATTTTTTTGAATCCTTTTTAGGGTCCTATCGGGTAGTTCAGAAAAACAAGGGAGGCAGGCTGAGGTCCTGCCTCGCCTCATCCTTCTCTGGCTGAGGAAATCGCGCTTTGGCGGTCTTACCCTAGCGGAATTAATTACGCCCCAGCGGTCAAAATGGGAACAGAACCAGACCACAATTTTTCTGGGGTTCTTCTCTTTTCTAAATTCTACAAAGGTTCCCAGCTTTACCAAACATCTTTAGGATACTTCTCGGAACTAGTAGAAATCCTTGACTATTCTAAGTCTAATCCTACAATACATGAACCAATTCGTTCTAATCAATTCCACACCACATCCCTACACATCCCCAGGATACACCCAGACATTCACACAATTACTATTTGGTTGCGACACACATCCAGATTCCATTTTACGAATCACCTCGTAAATTAGCTAGACCCTCGCACCAGCTTAGTTCTGACTTTCTTTTCGCAACGAGTTTCACGACACTCAAACATTTAAAACTTGCATAACTTCAATCAATTATCCAACACACTGCACATATTCAAGGTTCAAGCACACATTATAGTACACATAATTACATCATCATATTCAAGCATTTACAACTTCACATTCACAGTAAATTCAGAAAATAAGAAGTACACACTCACACATTCAAGTATCAACTCAAGAAAAGTCCAAATTTTTAATTAGTTACTTCGCTCCATAGATGACCATTACTGATCATTCACGCAATTTACACCGCCCCTAGGGCCAGATACCAATTGGAACCTTCCTAGTTCCAATTTACCTTGCTTGTGTTCGTTCAGTAGTGACCACGACTTCTGGTTCACTTTGTTGAGATACCAATTAGAATCGGGAGATACCAATTGGACTCAACTCATACCACAAGCGACACTTAGCACGAAAGGAGAGAATGAGTAGAATAATTTCCTAAAATGCTTCCTTGCTTCCTGAAGATTAGATGTGGACGTCAACACACCAATCTGCAGGAGTCTAGTCCTTATTTTGCTCTTGTACTGGGAGATCGGTAACCTAGGCTCTGATACCAATTTTTCACGACACAACCCACCGGGTCGTGCAGGCACCTACATACTACCACCTAAGTAGGAGAACCCTCATATCCCAACAACTTAAAACATACGGAAAATTTAATAAACGGAAATAACATAGTAATGGAAATCTTTATTAAAAACCTTTAAAACAATTTCGAATTAAGACTTGTGAAGTAATTAACACTC
>JAJOOS010004536.1:0-35727 GCA_029582725.1 Solanum chiquidenum
CCTCTTATAATGTATTTTAATTGCAGATAGTTGAACATGGCGGAAAGATATACCATCAATATGATCACTCCCGATACTAAAGATTGGACCTGTAAAGTTCAAGTTGTTGATAAAAGTCGACCAAGGGACAACAAAGATAAAATCACAAAATACCAAGTCTTAATTCTACAAGATGAAGAGGTATTTATTTTTATTAATTTATTATTGATTTTAAAATCGTAATTTTACTTCAGTTAACTAAATAATCCATTATTTTATATTTTAACTTTAGTAATATGAAAAATAATAAAATAACTTTTAAATTTTACACAACTAATCAAACTTTTTACAAATTCTTTTACAGGAAAATCAAGTTCAGGCCACTATTTACAGTACTGATATAACATATTTTGAAAAAGAATTTGCTCCTTTCAAGACTTACTTGGTATCTGTTGCACATGTGAAAATACCACCTCTTGGATATGAAAATTCACTTAACAAATTCATTTGGACACTCGATAAAAACACCATTGTTGAACCAGTTGAAGTGGTCAAACCTCCACAGGATCCATTACCACCACCAACACGACTAGCTCTTACCACATTTGACACTTTTGAGTATCAACCCAAAGAATTTGAATTTGGTATTTATAAATTTATTTAATTATTCTTATTATTCACATAAAATCCATTGTTACTATAATAGAATATTTCTCATGATCTAATTATTCTTTCTTTATTTTTGTTTAATGCAAGATGTGCTCGCCATTGTCATTAATGGCAGTCCTTCAACAAAGACTACAACTGGAAAACGAATTCAAGAGTTTATTGTCATGGACAAGCTGTAAGTATATACAGAATATCACTCTTCTCATTTATCTTCATATATCTTATTACTTGTTTTCAAATAAAGGTTCTTTTTGGTTGATAGTGTTTTCTTTTTTTCTTTTTTATTTTCGTAGTTGATGTATATACTTGTATTTAATAAAGTGATTAATTCTTTCGAGTTTCAGGAACGTTGTTACTTTTTCAGAGTTTAATTGTAATTTTAGGACTGTTCTTATTTATTTTTGCGAAGATTGTCTTTTTTTCTTCTTTTTTTATTTTTTGTGGTTTGTTTGTGCATCTTCCCCTCTCTTTTGTTAGAGTAATGTGATTGAATAGTCCTTCAACAAAGACTGTAACTGGAAAACTAATTCAAGAGTTTATTATCATAGACAAGCTGTAAGTATATATACAATATCACTCTTATCATTTATCTTCATATCTTATTAGTTGTTTTCAAAGAAAGATTCTTTTTGGTTGATAGTGTTTTAAAATTAATTCAAAAGGTTACAATTTTTTTTAGTAGTCTGTACTGTTACTCAATTGATGTGATGCTAATAATAATACAAAATTCGAAAATATATACAGCTTTCATATCTAAACATAAACCTGATGCAATAATTCATTGAGACCTGAAGCATGATCCTGACGCAAAATTGATTCAGACCTGAGGACTGATTCTGTTAAGTCTTTCTAGCTGTTTCACGGTCTCATGCTTTGTTTGTTTACTGGTGACTGAAGTAAGCCTGTTCAATGTCTGGAAAGCTTTTAATTTCTGAGTGAAATCGCAAACATATTATGGGATGAATCTGGATATGTGAAAGTTGCAGATCTGCCTACTTTATACCATGTTTTAGTTACTCCTGTGTTTACTTGCTTTTTTTGTTTTTTGCTAAATAATATCGTATATAAACAACTGGTTTTACGTTCAAAAAGTTCTCATGATTTTACTGTAGTCAATCAATAGAGTGAAGTAAAGGTTCAATTTTAATAAGGATTGATCTTATTCCTGGTTTATTCCTGCCCTTTTATTTTAGATGAATTAACTTCCCAATATTGTGGAGATACTCTATTAAAAAGAAATATACTGGTTGCCCTGTTTGATTTGTTTTTGTTGTACTCGGAAGGGTAAAGTTTGCGAACACTCTACCTCCCCTTAACCCACATGTTGTATGTCCTAGCATTTAGAGCTGACATTCCAGACAATACTTCAAATAGGACAACCCCAAAAGAGTAGACATCGCACTTTCCTTTTACTTGTTGTTTTCTAAAGTACTCTGGATCCAAATATCCAAATCAAAAACCTTTGCCACTCACTTGTCATCCACCAAAATATTTGTAGTTTTCACCTCTCTATGGATCATAGTGTACCTTGCACCTGTGTGAAGATAGTGAAGACCTCTAACTACACCAATACAAATATCCAACCTTTGCTTCCATCACAAGGGTAGCTTATTGTGCTTGTAAAGGTTCTCTCTCAATGGCCCATTAACGATGTAATCATAGACCAATATCATCTCATCTTTTTCTTCACAATCCCCAATCAGTGAGACTAAGTGTCTGTGAATCTCAATTTTCAATCACTTTGAATACCTGTAGTACTTTGATAGATTAAAAAGTTCATCAATTTCGCTGTTCAACTCAACTCTTTTATTTGTTCGTGAATCTTATATTTTGACTTTTATAGCACAAAAATGCTGGTATTTGTTGATAATAATCAGATTTGAATTTTATTATTTATAATGTTTTTACAATATCACATATCTTCTGCAACTTTAATATTTGAAAACATCCTTCAAAACATATGCAGGAAAAAACCAACAAAACTGACACTTTGGGAGGATTTTATTGATCATGAGGGAGTTAAGCTTTTCAACCAACTTCATGATTACCCGATCATTCTTGCTAGAAAAATTGGGAAATCATCCTCAGGTAAAAGTGCAAATAAATTTATTTTTTCCTTTATTGAAAAATAGATGACATGATGAAACTAAAATGACATATTCAAATGCACATAGGAACATCGAATAGATTTGTTGGTTTGACGAGCAAATTCAATACAACAATTGAAATCAATCCTCCATATCCACAAGCTGCTGAGTTAAGGACGTGGTAATATACATTTTTATTTAATGCATCAAAATTTCAGAATATTTTGAGATATAAAAAACATCTTTAATCTTACAATCACAAAGTTTTGAAATTTCACTTTTATCTCTTTTATTTTGGATGAGCTAATATTAATAATTTTTTGTATTTTTACTTGTTTATAGGATCAAAACAATTGAAACAAAGCTTGTTTCTTATAAGATGAAAAGTACAACTCCAATAGGCTCTATTATGTTGATTCCATTTGAGGATGAAGTTATATCTGTGGCTAACATCCAGGCACAACCTCCGGTGAGAACAACTATATTATTCTATTTTTAAATTTTTGTTAATTTCCCACTAAAAAATAATATTTCGTATATTCAATTTGAAGGGACAAGTATTTAATGTTGAGGCTGAATTGTCCCTTGCAAGTAAGGATCAACGCTTTAGTGTGTTAGCATGCTCAAATTGTAAGCAATTGTTCACGAGATATAATGTGCGAAGGGAAATATACTGCACAAGTTGTCACCGATCCACACATCTTATTCCTAGGTATATTTGCTCTTCTACAAAAATAATAATAACTAATTAAGATTATTTATTTTGTTTGTTCAAAGAAATAAATGTCTTAACTAACCATTATTTTAAAATATTTTCATTAATTATCAAAACAGATGTCAATTTGAAGTTACTATTAAGGACAACAGCGGTTTTGCAACAGCTATTATTTCGGATGAAATTGCGGAGAAAATGTTGCACCTCACTTCAGAAGAAATTTATGAAATTTGCTTCGTCAAGGTACATATTACTTTTTGCTCACCAAATAATCACAAAAAACCTGTTCTGATATTGTATTTTCTTATAAACTCTACTGCTTGCTTGTAACAGTTAAAGGAATCTATGATGAAATGTTCTAACTCACTACTGTCTAAATTAAATGCACATAATAACATCACAAGTAGTAATCCTAAAAATATCTACCCTACATTATAAAGTAGGCTATAATCTTATCTTGCGTGTGAAGATATGTAATTATCAATTACTTATTTTTAGATTACTAATCAATGGCCAAATAATTTTTTTAATTATGTGAAAAATATAATATCCAACTTTTAAGAGTTTCAACTAACTGAACATATAACTTCCTTAACTTGAAAAGGATACTATAGCTCTATAGGCTTAAAATTCTAGCATAAGAAAATTTGTAATAAATATTCATTTTGTATAATGTAAGTTGTGAAGACCTTTATAGTAGGAAGAACTTCAGCTTACCGCTTTCCAACAATATCTCGTCAGTTCCTTATCAAATAGCATAGAATGTTATAAATGATGAGGGAATGGAAACTTACCTTCAATAGACAAATATCTCATGAATCACCCAACTTATACTTTTTGTTGTCTGTTTACAATTAACTTTTTTTATAACATCTCACATAGTTAGCCATTAGCTAAGAACTTTATGCCTAAGATGTCATGTGCACCTACCACAATAGGCGTCACCGTTTTAGAATTGCTACATGTGTGGCTCTAATTAGTTGAAAGACCTTTAATATTGAATTTGAGTTCAGATGTAAATACATAAACATAGAGATATTCATTTTCCTTTAAAAACAAACTTAGTATCTTTTTTGTGATTCACTTATCTTTCCTCATCCACTTTTTTTTTTATTTGAAAATTCATGATCCTTGCATATGATATTGTTGTTGAACATCTTCTTTTATGGTAAAAATATCGGATCTCTTTCAATTTGCCTGTTCGCTTTAATTCTTATTATTATATATATAATATATAAAATATTAATGATTTTGTTATTATTAATCATTCTTTTCCATTTTTTCAGAAAGAAACATTATCCCTCCAAAATGTGGAAGATGAATTGAACGGCAAGATATTTAACATTCAAATAAAAAGGCTATTCACAAAAAAATTGGATGCAACGCAAAAATTATCCATTTTGTCTTACCTGGAGAAACAAGATGTGATTCATAAATCAATGGCATCTACGACAGTCAATATTACAGATGCGAAAAAGCGCCCAATTGAACATCTTAGTTCAGGGGAAAAAAAATATCCAAGCATGGCAATGAAAAATCCTCCCATGAAAAAGAATTAAAAGGTATTTGAATTATTTTGTACATTGTTTAAAAGTTCATCTTTCCAATTGACTAATATAAATAGGATTTACTTCTCTTTGTATTTATTTTCTTTAATTCAATTCAGTGTCTACACACATTATCTTTGATTGTTTTGAATTGCAGTTGGAACACTTTTGTTGTGATTCTCGAAACAGTCATTTTTTGCACTCTTTTGATGCTGCCACTGTATGCCGTGTTTTGCAACCTTTTGATGTTGCTATGTGGATGCATTATGTTCCTGTTCTTTTGCGGAATTTGAAAATATTTTCTCCTATAATAGCAGGTTAGTTAAAAGTTTATCTTTTTACAGGTACTCCATTTATCAACTTAAATAAAAATATATTCTTTCTGCTGTTATAATTATTCTTATGACTAAAAACTATTGTGTTCATTTTTAGCTCCTAAAAGATGATGTAACTTTCCTCTATTAATCTTGTTGGAATAACCACCTTAAACTGATAGATTCAAAAACTACAATACAAAATAACAGTTAGTAATTAAAAACTTGTGAAATTAAACCTGTTTGGTAAAATTGTTTGCCTATTTTGATTTATATTTCTTCTGCAAATTTGCCTAAATTAAAACTAACAAGATATAATTAATCCTCTTATATCTATATTTTCAACCATAGAAAAACTTTGATTATCCTTGATTAATGTTTAGTCCATGATTTCACATTATCTATCTAGAAAAAGATGATGAGAATAATCCTATATACTATATGCATAGCTTGGGAAAATTTTATGCTATATAAACTTTACGAATTCTTATAATTTTTCGTCAAATTTTATTTTTACATCATACCATATTTTCTTTGTCTATATCAGTTAAAATATCGATTCTTACAGTCGCGATCATATGTCCAGTTTGAGATCTACTGATTTTTATATATAACAATAAATTTGTGATCTGCATACTACAAATCCAACAAACAGTTGCAGTTGAACATACATCTTAAATTAAAGATGTGTATAATGTATCAAAATACTATCTTAATCTTGACGTATTAAACATGTTAGGTCGAATGTTAAAATTAGAGACTCATCCTATGTAGAAAGAAAGAGACATTCTCTTTTAATCAGAGCAAAAACGATGACAATAATACACTAAAAATTTGAAATAGAGGACTAATTATTTGTCGTTTTCTTCTTTTAGTTTCAGTTAAGCTTCATATCTTTGTTTCATGGTGATTAACATTGTTTTTGTTTCATTGAATTGGAGTTTGTTCCACTATACCTATCTGTAATGGCCCCATAAAAGTACATAGGAGCACTCAACATTGGTTTTCAACTGTCCATCATAATTGGTATACTTGGACACCATGTCTTCAACTATTTCTTTGCCAAGATTCATGGGGGGTGAAGATTGAGCTTAGGAGGTACCATGGTACCTGTATTAATCATCACAGTAGGCTCATTGTTCCTCCCCGAGACCTAAATTCCATGATAAAACGTGGTAATCACAACAAAGCCAAGTTTCTCCAACACAACTTTAAACTAAATTTAAAAAAAATTCATAATTTTTTCTCCAGATTGATTAATCCTTTGACATTACCGTCACAATTTCGAATCAATTTCTTTATGAATAATCCTCCTTTAGTCTTATATATAATATAGTTTGAGTTGTATCTTATGAATTACCAAGATTTTCTTCGCCTATATGGATTAAAATCTTGGATGAGTAGTGTCATTTTTTAAGCCTATTGAGCTTTGTTCCAGTTTGTTTGGTCATATTGTCACTATGATTTCTTAACAGTTTTTTCCAATCTTTAACTTAGATCTCATTTCATACATTTGTAATTCATGCTTTAAGTTCTAAACATTTGGCTTTGTTTTTTTCTTTCACTATTTCTCATCATGCTCATTCTATGTTGTATAAATTATGTGATTCTGTGACATTTAATCCCTCAATTTTAATGTAACAGGTGATTTTGTTCAAAGATGATCCAGCAAATCCAAGCATGAAAGATGCATCTATTTATGTCTAATTTAATCCCTCAATTTTATTGTAACAGGTTATTTGATCAAAGATGATCCAGCAAATCCAAGCATGAAAGATGCATCTGTTTTTGTCTAATTTAAAATGCTATGTAAATGTATGTAATTAGCACTCCCACATAAGGAAATGTTAAACTATGCAAGTATCTCACTGAATATATAATGAACAAATTTGGCAGCTATAATGTGTTTATCCATTATAAATACGCTATTGTTTGAAATCGAAATGTACATGGAAAGTAGCCACAATGTTTTATGCCTAACATGTATTCGTATGTATTGAACTAATTCCAAACTGACATTTTAGTATTGAAGGGAATTTTCATCTTGCTTAAGGAATCTTGGTGAAATGTATTGTCTTGCTATTGTATAATTTTGTGTTTTGTTGCAAACCTCTTTTACTCTACTGAGAAAAATCACTGAATCCCAGATAAAGTTTGAGTTTTCGATGTTTTGATTGTTATTTTTAGTTTTTTCCTATTATTCTGTAGCTATGGCTAGATTCAAGAGTAAAGTGAATTGTTTTAGTATTGTTGAATTTTGTGTATTGCAACCCCTTCTACTCTCTTGGAACACTGATGGACCCCAAATATCAAACAGAAGTAAAATTATGATAAAATTTTAAACGTTGGGCCCGTGCATAGCACGGGCAACACTCATCTAGTTATAACTAAAGAATGTAAAAGGGTGTGAATAACGTTTGCAATAATTAGTACTAACTAAGAGAATTTATAATGTTATAACTAAAGAATTAATGCGGAATAGCTAAATTTCTAATAAATTTTATACTTACATAAATAAATAGGACTTTTAATTAATGTTACCCCTTTTTATAGTTATTAGATTTTAATTTAGTGTCCGGACAAAATGAAAATGTTTATTCCATATTACTGAATATAAAATTAATTTTGTAAATGATAAATTTTAAATGATTCATATATTTTCACATTTGTTGTGGGTTTTTTTTTAAAAAGAATTCAGAACATTATAAAATAATATATTTTGAAGTTAGAAGATATTGTTAGCTTGATAATACATTCCTGACATATATATATATATATATATATATAATGAAAAAATTTATCTCATAAAAAATAGTTATTAAATAAATAATAAAAATTAAACTAATACAAACTTCAACTGACATTATTACAAGTCATGAACTTTTCTTCGTATAAAATACTGAAATTTTAAGAAATAGTAAATAAGTAAAATAAAAGGGCAATGTTTATATAGTAATAACTATTTTGAAGCAAACTTCCTAACAATCCAAATCACATAAGTAGCATTGATAAATAAAGTCATTCTTTTGTCTTGAACATCAAAAAAATAAATCGTGACAATTATCTAACTCTTAAGAAGTCAAATACTTTTGAAATTTTTTATTCAGAAGTATATATCTACATCACAAGAGAAATTGTTAACAAAAACAAATTAATTTAGACTACATCATGTTAACTGCATATATTGGAACATTACACCCAAAAATATATAGTTCATATACTTGTTAACGATTTTCAATTTATTATATCAAGCTTGATTCGTCCAAGGAAAAATAACAACACCGTGTTATAACATATATAGGGGCGGTATAATAATATGAAAATTATTGGTCAAAGGTTAATATAAGAAAAAATGAAAGATAGAAATAATTAATGCAATAACTACGAGAATTCATAATATTATAGCTAAAGAATGTAAAAGAGTGTGAATAATGTATGCAATAATTAGTAAGAACTAAGAGAGTTTATAATGTTATAACTAAAGAATTATTGTGAAATACCTAAATTTCTAATAAATTTTATACTTACATAAATAAATAGGACTTTTAATTAATGTTACCATTTTTTTTATAGTTATTAGATTTTAATTTAGTGTCGGGACAAAATGAAAATGTTTATTCTATATTACTGTATATAAAATTTATTTTGTAAATGATAAATCTTAAATGATTCATATATTATTCACATATTTTCACATTTGTTATGAGTTTTTTTTTTTTAAAAAAAGAATTCAGAACATTATAAAATAATATATTTTGAAGTTAGAAGATCTTGTTAGCTTGATAATACATTTGTGACATATATAATACTTTTATATATATATATAAAAATTAGTTATTAAATAAATAATAAAAATTAAACTAATACAAACTTCAACCGACATTATTACAAGTCATATGAACTTTTTTATTCGTCTAAAATACTGAAATTTTAAGAAATAGTAAATAAGTAAAACAAAAGGACAATGTTTATATAGTAATAACTATTTTGAAGCAAACTTTCTGACGATCCAAATCACATAAGTAGCATTGATAAATAAAGTCATTATTTTATCTTGAACATCAAAAAACAAATCGTGATAATTATCTAACTCTTAAGAAGTCTAATAATTTTGGAAAATTTTATTCAGAAGAATATATATACATCACAAGAGAAATTGTTAACAAATACATCATGTTAACTTCATATATTAGAACATTACATACTAATGTATATATTAAGCAATAAAATAATTATTATATCATCAAAAAAAAAAATCATCAAGTTCTCGAGGTTATGAATATACCTTATTAGGATAGAACGATTTACTTAATCAGAATAGTGGTATCTCATATTCCGCTAAACTTCGAACTCACTCAACATCAATAAATCACACGAATTTTTTAAAAATGTAAAAAGAAGAAGAGTAGAGATTAAAAAAAATTGTGGTTGAAAAATGAGAGGAAGTCCCTCTATTTATAGTAAAAAAGGGTGGTATGAACATATATTTTTTGTGTCTTATCTAAAAAGTCATGACCTTTCAGAGAAGTCACAATCCTTTTGAAAAGTCACAACTTATTGAAAAATTTACAACTCTTTGGAAAAGTCACAACTCATCGAAAAATCACAATCCTTTGAAAAAAGTTACAACTCATCGGAAAAATCACAACTCATCAAAAAAGGCACAACCTAAGTTAGGGATATTATAGTAATTTAGCACTCAATATATATATATATATATATATATATATATATTAATTAAGCGAATATATCAGTGTTAATGATACTAATACATTATATGATACTGATTTGGTAACAATTAAGCGAAATTAGTTGGGGGTATTGTTAGCTCCAGAAACACACGCAAGTGCACGTGGGAACGCAAGTAGTACAACGACTCTTTCGAGTCGGATTATCGAGCCCAAGGGACTTCAAATCACAGACAATACTAGTTGAGTTTAAAATAATTTTATCTATGTGACAAACAATTTTTTAGAAGCTTGATTATAATTACTAAGTTAAACAATCTCACAAATTAAGTACTACAATCAAACGGTCTTAAACCAGAGAATTACACAATACGAAATAGTAACCCAGGGTTGCAGCTTCCTCGATTTCCGGCATACAATTCATTTATCCTAACATTCGATGGACTAACTTCCTTATAGTTTGGCAAGGTTCATTTTACGATCATGATCTCTCGACCTCTAATCGCCTACCACCATTGACAGCCTAACTACATCGTTGAGCGGGGATAGGCATGAACCAATGGTGGAGGATTAAACTATCATCTTGCATATTAACCAAGTGTGGTATATAGACATAAAAATATCCTATATACGAAACACTCTGATTTTCCACTAGAGTGAACACACCTCTCACATTCTTTGGTCTATCCCTCTATTCGTCTTCCGAGTGCAAGAGAAGACAACAAGTTTATTTTAATGTTGATCAGGCATTAAAATAGTTAAACAAGAATGTAAGCATAAATCACAAAACCCATCTCATGCTAGAAACACATATTAATATGCCATTAATCGTAGCTACAACCCTAGACTACGATACTTTAGCTACTCATAATATAAAAAATCCTCAAGTAATAATTATGGATCATAAAAGAGTTTACCAAAATGAAGGAGTAGAAGAAAAGCCCTAGAAAGGGTTAGCCAAATCGCCCAAATCAATCCTCTCTCGTCTTTCTAAAACTGGTCTTTTATATAATAAAACACTTAAACTATTTATAGTCCAAAATAAAATACGTGGCACATTTCTGATGTCCAGATCCGTGACGTGGACTTGTTCCCTCGCTTATAGTTGCGCACAGGAGGAACCACTCCGCGACGCGCTCCCATCGCGCACTCCACTGTTAAGTGGAGTTTCTTTTCTGCACACACATCTCCGCTCCGCGACGCGGATCTGCTCCCTCGTAGTGTATTCTCCAGCTTCTGGGCCCTTTTTCTCCGCAACTTCGTCTTCTATTTTTCAACCTCTGACCAGGTGCCCTATTTTGGCTCGTTCTTCTTTGCATTTCACCCTGAAACATCAAATCATATTGGTTAGAAGACGCGACATCAAAAGACCCTCAAAATTTAATTCTGACTACTAAAAATTCTCTTAACTTAGTTATATATATGGGATAAATTGGTTATTAGGCGCATAAATACGCCCAAGTTCAGGTATATAGTGTAATCATTTAGTGGGGTATGTATGTAAAGGGGAATATGTTTGTAATTATTTTGCTTTTATGGAGTATTTGCGTAGTTTCCCCTACCTTTTACCCCATAAGCCCAATATGTATATAGAAAAACTAAAACTACAAAAGTGAAATGCCTCAATCCAGCTCCAGTAAATGTAATCTGGACCTCGAATCGAAAATAATCATAGGTCCAGTCAACTCTCAGTAGCAAGAGTGACAAGTGGCATGTCTATTTTGAAGAGGATTTCAATATCAGGACTAAGTCATCGTGGAACGACCTCCACCAACAAGCATCCACATGAGGCTCCAAGCCCAGAACAACCCATTCTCAAGTCGCCGAAAAAACACAACCCTCCGATAACGCATTGGAGCCGCACAGGGAGAGAAGGAAGAAGATCTACAAAGTTGCCCAAACGCCAAAACTATGGCTCATATTATCATAATCAAGTCTGTTATTCCAATCTACAAGGATATAATCCGTCTGAAATGACGTCGGAGACGATAACAAGGCTACAAGGCTGACGAGTTTGTGCAATTCAACTATATCTCAAGAGAATTGTTGAGAATCATCGATTTTATTTCAAATATCAAATACAAATAGAATGAAAAGACTGAAAAAGATTATCACAGAAGAGATGAAGATGAAGATGAAGTCGATGACTACTATGATAATGATCGATAAGGATCAGTGGAGCAACAAATAATCGCATGAGAAGAGGATAAAAGAGAGAGTAGCAATAACTATTAAAAAAGTTAATGTAACAATTTATTCTTATTTATTGTGCATTTAGTTAATATTTTTGGGAAAATGCTCAAATATGTCATTAAACTTTCAGAAATGGCTCATTTATGTCATCTGTTAAAAATTTGGTTCATCTATGTCATTATTGTTAAAGAAAGGTTCATTCATGCCTTTTTTTTTAACTCCGATTTTACAAAACCATTTTTTACATCCCAAACAACTTTTCAATTGGAGTTTTTGGATCAAATATACTCTTTTTGCTTCTTCTTCTTTAAGAACACCAAGTACACAGTAAAGAACATTAATAATTCTCAAATTTCAAACTTCTTTTAATTTTTCACGAAATCACCTCAAATTTCAAGAGTAGTTTCCTTCCGAGCTAAATACCAAAACTCAATATCTTTTGAGCGCCAATTCAACCTAACTCAACAAGACCACTTGAAATTTCTTCAAAGTTTCAAAACTTCAACATTCTTTAATGATAAAATTTTCTCCACAACTTCAAATCATTTGAAATTTTGAACGTAGACACAAAAAACACTAGGGAACAAAGATCTAATGTCAAAAACAATTACAAAAACATGAATTAAAGCAATTTTTTGAAATTTCGGGAATGATTTTTGTTATTTGGAATTCTTTTTAATATGGACGAATTTTTTAAATTCTACAAATGATTTTAGAATTATGAATTTTTTTTAAAATTAAATTAATGATGTAGCCAAAATTTGAGATGATTTCGTGAAGGATTGAATATGTTGAAAATTTAGAAGTTGTTTGTTCTTAATGTGTTCTTGGAGTTCTTAAGGAAGAACAAGCAAAAAGAGTACATTTGATCCAAAAACTTCAATTGAAAAGTGTTAAATCTTATTTGTGCGTGTAAAAAGTGGTTTTGCAAAATCGAAGTAAAAAAAAAAGGCATGAATGAGCCTTTTCATTAACAATAATGGCATAGATAAGCCAAACTTTTAACGGACGATATAAATAAGCTTTTTTCTAATAGAGTAGTTCAATGACATATTTAAGCCTTTTTCCATATTTTTTCCTCTTTTTTTCCATTCATTAAATGTAAATTATAAAGTATGCGATGTTTCCTGAAGGGACGCAACATATGAGTTTAAGTTCGAAATTTTAAATATGATTAAGAAACACAATGATATTCTGTTAAAATATTGAAGGGTATTGGACCTTTCCCCTGACTCTCTACTTCTCTTTTCTTTTACTCCTTTTTTTCTTATTAGACATCTGTGTATGTCTTTATCTTAATTTCGGCTCCAACATCATGTCCTATTTCTAGTCATCTCTACTCCACACATTTATATGCCTTGAAATTCTTGAAGTTTTATATATGTTCTACTCCCTATTACTTGACACATTTATTAAGAAAATAATGATTGAAATATTGAGTTTACCATTTTATTCAAATTAATTATGTAGTAAATAAATTAAAAACTTAAAATTTTCAAGAAGTTCTACTTTTTTCAAAATAATTAATTGAGGTATAATTGATAAAAATATTTTTGTCTTTTCTTGATTTGTCAAAACGGACAAGTGTTTAGAGACAACTAAAAGTGGACAAATAATTAGGAAGTAACATATATTTTTATGTATTACAATGTTACAATAGTCTTTTGTAGATTTTAGATGATAAAATGACCAAAAAAGAGGAAAAGATAGAAAATTGTAAAAAAAAAGGTGTCATGGAAATGTTCAAGAGCATGTCAACAGGATCCTATAGAATTGGTCAAATACTGTCGCATACTTCATTCACAATCTATACATTAAAAAAATCAAACTGATTGAGAAATCTGCTGAATTCACTGGTTGTGAATCAATCCGTGAATTGTAAGTCAGTTCACAGAACAAAGATAAAAAATCCTAGGAAGCAATCGATGGTCAATATACGATCGTGGATCGTGACGACAAGAAAAATCAATATTTTTAGAATTCCAACTTTGACTATTCCTACGAACAGTCTTTTTAGGTTTCTTTTGAAAGAAAGTTGATAGTTAGTTTTATTTTTTAATTTTTGCACGTTGCCCCGTATTTCCAATGTTGCGATGCATACCAACAACCCTCGTAAATGTGTTTTAAGGGAAAAAGGGCTTCATATAAATTTTTTAATTATTTTCAAAATAATAGTAATTTCATATTGGTATATTTTTATCCTCCTCACACATGTTTTTTTTGACTTTTTGTTTGTTTCAATGACTAATTTAAATTTATTATTTTGATGGTCAAACTTATTTATGTTTCTCTAATTTTCTTGTAAGATTTATTATAGATGATCCAATTTTTTTTCAAATACAAAAATTAAAGCGACAATATAATCGAAAAATAGTTTTAGTTTTTTTTTTCTTTACACTAAGGAATGACAGAAAAATAAAATAAGAATAAGAAACTCAAATAATAATAATCAAGGAAGTCAAAAAATAACTTATGTATGAAAAAGATTAAAATATACCTTGAATTTTGCTTGAAAGATCATATATCTACATGATTTTTTTAAAATTAAAAATCAAAAATATAAATTTAAAACTAATTTTTTAACTTTCGTTAATTGAAGGATATAAGGTAAGTATTTCTAGTCAAACATAATTTCTTTTCTTTAGAAGACTGAAAAGCTATAAACATTTTTTAACAACTTAACTAAATACTAAATAGATTGTTAAAAGTTAAATCTCCTTCCCAACTTGTGTTAGTATTTTAATTTCAGATGGGAAATATCTCCCAAATCTCAGGACTTCTCTGTCCGTCATTCAGTATATTGTTTCTTAAGAAAGAATCAATGATTCTTACAGCACTTCATCCTACTGGAACAGGACCAGTAATCTGTCTGTATGGTTTAGAGTAGGAAACACACAAAAATATGATGAAGAAAAAAAAATTACTCATGGCATCAGACCCTTTTGGGCAAAACGGGTAACTATGATTCACGGAGAACGGGTTTGCCCATATGGAAACTCGTCAATTTAAAACTCCAAATCCAAATATTATGTGTTGCAAGATGTCAACCCTGTTAAATAGTACTAGGTGTTACAGATATATACTAATACCAATATTTATACTTTTAAAAGAAACTATGCTCCATGTGAAATCTAAAGTCAAAAGATAAAAGAGACAATGTTGAGCTTCATTTATAGTTAAGCACGTAAGACAAGGAAGAATAATCTCTGTGTATTGAAACTCCACACCGAGTAACCTGTGCACATGCACCACACCAGCCATCAATTGATTCGTGCATCTGCTTAAATATTAAAACAACACTGGCGAGAAATGTACCAGAATTAAAGCGGCATCTTCCCTCCCTCTCCAAACTCTGCAGCAAATTCTTCATCATTTTTACCCAACATACTTTTCAAGCTGCATTCCATGTTTCTACCCTTGAGCACCCAAAATCTAGGTTTTATCTTCTTCTCTAAAGAGTAGCTGAAATATCTTGGGTATTCAACTACATCACTTATTGGTTTTCCCATTGAGTTCATCAGAAATTCTACCTTAGGCTTGAGAACTTCATCTATGCTGTAGCCAAGCAATGGAGAGAACCTGCAAACCATTAGTGCTACTTCCCTCTTCGAAAGCCCAACATGCATCAAGTACGTCATTCTGCTCAAAATGAAAATTAGAAAAGCATTGTCACAACACAAGGTACCATACTTGCACAAGGAATTTATAATTGTGCTTGGCAAAGCTGTAAAAACATATATTTTGTATGTTATCTAATAATTGTATGCCCAGCAAAATGTAAAACTAGATTGAAATCGCAACATCGTGAAATGTTGATTCGTCCCAAATTGATAGTACTATTCTGCTAGGTTACACTTGACCCATTTCTGGATTTAAATTGGACTTGGGCAAAGTTCTCTTTGTAAAATAAATTTTAACATTAATATGGATCAATCAACTACGTTTCAATTTCCAAAATACTCAGGATACCTACTACCTCCCACCAACACAAGTACCAAATAATTCTGTCCACCAAGGCTTAAGGCTTAAGGCTTAGGCAGATAGGAAAAAATCACCTAGTGTTATGTGTCTCCATTGGGATTTAAACTTGACACTTCATATTTCTCTTCCCACTTCATTGACCACTAGGTCACACCCTTGAGTGCAATTTAATTGAACAACTTAAGCATATACCAGAGAGTATGATGTTTTTACCTTGGACGTAAAGCTCTGTGGATGTCACATACAAAAAACTCGGGATATTTCCTGATAATCCTGGGAAGATGACTTCTGGAAACTCCAATACCCATTAGAAAGTTGAGTTTTCTCTTAAGAGTTCTCCCGATGCTCGATGCAAAAATTTCAGGACAGCGACCAAGTATCCTACCAATAATATCATCATCCAGGCCTAGATCCCTTAAGAAGCACACTACCTGGAGATAATGACTTATTACTCCCATGAAAAACAGTAATTTATATAACAGGTGCTGAGATAATTATACTACTCGCATTCACCCAAAAAAAAAAGTATCTTCTATAATCAGCAAAGAAGATGTTCAAGCATCATCATAAAATCTCACTCTGGTAGGGTTAACAACCAACTAAAAAGCAATTTCTCTCTTTCTCTCCATGAAGCAAAAATGAAAGCATGCCAAAATCAAGATGAAGAGGGAGAAAATGCATACATCTGAAATATCAAGCTAGAAGGAGCAATATATGTAGCCAAGACAGATACAGTAGAGATTTATTTCCAGCCATGCCATATAGATAATCCTTCAAACAATTGGTTAAAACCCAAGCAAAGAATCACCATTATCAAGGTTAAAACACACAACACCTAGTTTACGTGCACATCAGTAATTTATCTTTCATCTTATGTATATTGAGAATCATGCTTTTGTATGAGATTCTCTCCATATACATTCTACTTAGTTCAGGGAATTGGGTGTTCTTCGTATAGAGTCATATTTTCATCTCTACCCTTTGTATTAGGGGTGGCAAAATGGTTAAATTTATGGTTATCAGTTCGATCCAACTCATTTTAAATGGGTTTGGTTATCCAATCATTTAAAATTGGGTTAAATATGAACCAACTCATATTATCCATTATAAAATATGAATAACTCATGGGTATCCACCAAATGCACTCCCCTTAAAGTATCAAGTATGTAAGGGTGAAGGAACCTCTAAAAAGTACACTTATTAAGGGTGTCTTTAGTATTAAGAAAGATATTTTCCAATTTTCTCATGTTTGGTTGGTTTAAATGTTTTTCAAAATGTTTTTCAAATAGCCTTATTTTCCTTTGATTGGAAGGGAGCCTTAGAGTAACCGGTAAAGTTGTTGTCATGTGACCAAGAGTGTCACGGGTTCAAGCCTTGGAGTAATCGGTAAAGTTGTTGTCATGTGACCAAGAGTGTCACAGGTTCCAGCCGTGGAAACAACCTCTGGCAAAAATGCAAGGTAAGACTGCGTATAATAGGCCCTTGTGGTCGGGCCCTTTCCCAGACCCTGCACATTGCGGGAGCTTTAGTGCACCGGGCTGCCCCTTTCATTTTCCTTTGATTTAAGAAAAATAAATTTCGTACATAAAATAAGTAAAAAAAAATCAGAACTTACCTAAAATCATAAAAATATTATTCAAAAGTTTCTTAAACCTCACCATCCAAAATGGTGGACCTGGGATCTGACTTTCAACCCTGACCCGAAACTTGAATTTTGACCTCCCGACCTCAATTCCGTACCACTCACTTTCAAGAAAAATATTTTCTAGGAAAATATGAAATATTTTACCATCATACCAATTATACACCCTAAAAGGTGAAAAAGATTGCGAAAAAATCTTGTAATGTGGAAGTACTTATTTCTTTACATAATAAGAAGCAATAAATAATATGGATATCCATATTATCCATTGAGTTTACCCATTTTTATCCATATCAAAAAAGGATAGGGTCGGTATTTTATCAGTTTTCACCTGACTCATTTTCGACCTGCCTGTATGCCACCCCTAGTCCCTACTTTGTATCCATCTTGTATGCTAGAACTATCCTCATTAATAGATATAGTTAGTTTATCAAAAAATCTGATAAAGGTCGAGGGGTCATATTCTCAAGCTGACTCTAATTAAGGTGTGAGCTCGACTAGTTGGTTACTACTAGCCTTGGAATTTTTTCCAATTTCAGATTATTCTACGAGCATGGAAAGATTGTGACATCTTTTTCTTCTTCTTATAAGTAAAAATGTTTATTGAAATGCTTATGTTTCAAAAGAAATATATTTAATTGACATAAAGTGGGGATACCCCAAAACGAGCAATACCCCTATAATCTAAAGTTTCTCAGTTTAAACACCCTTCAATCATCAATAAAATATTTTATTATAAAGGTGAAAATACATCAAAGACAAGCAATACCCCTATAACTAAAGTTTCTCAATTTAAACACCCTTCAGTAATCAATAAATATTTTAAATGTTATAAAGTGTGGATACCTCAAAGACAAGAAAGACCCTAAAATCATCTATATGAGTAGCACTGATGTGACCTGTTTCCATATATGGGAAAGTTTCTCATGTCCACATGTTTAAACTAATGACCAACTAACAGTCTACTACTCCAGAAACAAACAGATTTGAAGTCATTTCTAAGATCACTATCACATTTATGATGGACCTTCAATCAGGAATGTGAAGCTTTTAGAACCAAAGAATTGTGTAATCATCTCAATACAAGATTTGTGAAGATTTATTTTATTTTATTTTATTTTAAAAGGGGAAGAAACATCTTCACCAACCTAGTATTGTGAAAGATTTACTAAAATAAAGATGAAAGCGTCTGCACCAACTAAATTGGAAGCTTAGTTTGAAAGACGAGACTAGGCTCGAGGAGGATCAAAAGACTGACTCTCGGTCCCCTAAAGTTCGGAAGCTGGTTAGACTGCAATATATGCCTATGGAAAGAAAAGTCATGAAAAGCAATCCATGTGTCATAAAGAAGGCTTGCCTATACGTCTTTCTAGCATACGTGTGGTTCCTTTTGATTGGAATTAGGAGCATGTCGCTACCTGGATCAATCAGCCTAGTTGTACAACTACCATCACCAAATAATTCCAAAATCTCATAATGAAGCTCCGGTGTCGATCAGAACTAATGCACAGTCTTGCATACATTTGTGCTGATGTTAGTAATTTGATAGGTGAACACCATAATTTTGACTCTCACCTGATGGAATTCCTGAGGCTTCTGTAGTAATAGCTGAGGACTTGTAGCAATCACCTTACCCAACTTCTGGTTTCGAATGCCGAAGTCATGCAACTGTTCCACCACCAATTTCAGCTTGTTAACTGACAACCCCAAAAGGAGCGGGCAGCTTTTAATTGCCTGAGCTACACTAATTTTTGGCACCTGCCCAAAACATACAATAGCAAAATGACAACTATATTACACTCTAACTTACTGCAGCACAAGGCATATCATACAGAAACCAAATCCACTGTTTCTGTACAGTGGATAACAACAACAACAACAACCTACCCAGTGGATACACCACTGAATTAGAGACCACAAGTCAAGGCAATTAAATACAGAGGAACAAGGGACTCCTAGAAAGTTGCAATGACTTTACACAGAAGACCCATTAGAATCAACCAGACATATTTCATAGCAAAAACTAACTGCTCAAATGAGAAACTTGGCCTCATGTGCAAAATAGTGTAACCAGGATTGATACCTTTTCATCATCAAAGAAAATCAGAATGTTCTCGTAGTTTTGCAGAATGCTCCTTGAAAGAATCCATGGATATTTCAGCAACATCTGCCCAAAATCTTTAGCCTCGAGACCATCCTTGCAATAAATGAACAACAATCACACCATCCTAAAAATGAATGCTCCTAACCGACTTATTCACAAATAAATAAATTTCCAACTTAGAAAGTATATTAACAATTTCATACCTACACTAACATTTCTACAAAACTCTAAAACTATGATTCAGTTCTCCTCGGCAGAGTTATAAAAAATTATGTTTGCTATATCAGTTCAAGGCTGAAAACTATCTCCTTTCTTAGGCCCAAAATAACTGGGAAATTGTTCAAAATCGTCTATAAGTACATCCTTACCAACAGGTTTCGGTGCAGGACTTCCACACATACCAAAAGAAGAGACTGAGAGAGAGAGAGAGAGAGAGAGAGAGAGAGAGAGAGATGATAAAGATCTAAATGACCTTTGTCTCTCGTACTAGTAATATTAACAGAAGTCAATAGAGCATATTGCTATCATATTTATGTGATAACCATGAGTCGTTAAACTTGAGGCCGAGTTGGAGATAAGTAAGGAAGGAAAACTATTAAGATCAGATATAATAAATAATCTGATACCTTAAGGATCGCCTGCACTCTTGGTCTAACATCCTTTTCAATGTCATAGAAAATAATAGGCGGAAACAAAAGAAGAATTTGTCTCTTACATCCTTCCACCACTCCAATATCATCAAGAAATACCATCAGACGCTTCATATGACTCTCCTTAGGTAGCAAAAGAAGTCGTGGAAATGACTCAATAAGATGTCGGAAAGATGCATCTTGCGAACCTAACAAATGTAGACCTCCACGTCTTGCTTGAATCTACAAAAAGTACAATCACATTATGAAGTTGCTAGCAGGAAGTATTATTCTGACTCGTTTTAGTTGACTTAAGTGGACTGTGAACTATGATGGAGAGTGAGGGATTGATTGGATGTTTAGACTAATATGTTAAGATTAGGTGGAACTGGGTGAATTTTAGAGAAACAGTCATGTAAAGGCTATGACATAAAGTAGTGGTTGACCATAAGTTATTTCAAGGGTCTGTAGATGACAGACTGCCCTTTAGGAAAAATAGTCATAAAAGGAGAAGAGGAGGGAGTATATCAAGACATAGTTGTAATAGAACTTAGTTCCACAAACTTTAGGGTAGGTGTAGCTCAATGAAAGTGAACAGACATCAGTGCCACAAACTTCAAGACAGGCGCAGTAAATAAACCCCATTAACCATCCTGATTCAAGGAGGCAACTGACCTTCTCAAAAAATGACAAGGTCTGCTGGACATCCTCATCAATACTGATGGACAGGTGCATCATCATTTGCCGGGCATTTCTAGCAATATGTCCTCCATCATCACTGTTTGCGAAGAATATTTTCTTCACATACTTAACCTATGAGCAAGTAGAAGAGGGATCAGCACATTAAGAAAAAACTAAAAAAAGGGTTCAAACCTCTTATCTCAAGAAAGAGACAACTTTATGGCCACTCGTGAGCCTTTTCAACTCCCCTAACCATGGAATGAATAGAATTTATATAGACAATTTAAATATCTTAATCAATAAATAGGTGTTACCTATACTTGGCCTCATTCTTTGAACCAGAGGAAACCTTAGCAATTTTTTAAAAGATTCCAGCGAGCATATTACTTTCTTATCTAGCCAAACTAAATCAAGACTTTTCATCCTCTTGTGATATGTTTAATGCCTGCAGAGATGACAGGACTCTCCCACAGAGCTCATGAGATTTTCATAGAATGAGTCAACAACACTAGGAAAGATGAATAACATAACAACTTTTGACATTATCAAAAGGTCTTCCCTAATTAGTGTTATTCTGTTTAAACAAAAGATACACAGGAGTAAGGAAAACAAAATCAAGTGAAATAATTGGCACGAAGCAAAAAATACAGCAGAAGAAATGAGCCCCCTAGAGTAGGCGTACCTTATTGATAAGGGTAGGTAGTGTCTGAAACAGAGAATTAGAGGAAAGGTAGCGAGCTAAGTGTGTTGCGGAAGAGAGAGTGAGGCCAATGCTCTCCAAGAAGGGAAGCATGCCCTTATCACCTTTTTGTTTTGCCATCAGGTAGACCTTGTTCTTGAAAGGTGGAATTGCAGGAACCGGGTCATATGCTTTTTCAAAATCAGTGGAATTCCATAAGGAAAACTCATCCAGTTCACGGACGCTATCTATCAGCATGCTAACGTAATTAGGTGAGTTGAGGGCTATTTCGATGGATTCCTTATGAGAAACACCAAGTTCTTGTAGGTAATAGCTGACAGCCTCCCTAGCTTCAGCGATTACTTCTTCTGAGCCTTCTGTTCCTTTTGACGACGAAGACCTAGCAGCAAGAGGAACAAGTGGCGCAAAACTCCTCAACTTATGACAGACTTGCTCTGGACGTATAAGATTGCAGTAGAAAAAGGTATTGCAATGGCAAGAGAACGGGAAAGGGAAAAGTTGAGGTTTTGAGTTGGGGACGGCGAATGACAAATAATTTAAAAGGCAATGTAAAGACATTTGTACACAACAGGCTCGCTCTACATCCTAATCTGTAAACTAAATTCTCATTTGTACGCTCTTCCTTATGCTACCCAATATTTCTTCTTTCCTGTTTAGACAATATTTGGGTGAGAAAACCTGTACTGAATTAGGGGTGCTGTGTTTCCACCGTACATATGAGTATACGACAAAGATTAAAAAATTGAAAAAATTGTACATGACATGGTAAACTATTAATTCAAATTAAATCGTATAATCACACTTTGATTTAATTGTGCTCTGTAGCAAATTATTTGTCAGTCGCCTCTCTCCCTCAAACTCTCGCTCGCCGCTCTCCGTCTCTCGCTCGCCTCTCTCACTTTATACAAACAGAAATGTATAAATTGTGTTTTTATTTGTATAAAGCGAGAGAAAACTATATATACACATGCAAATACATATATCTTCGTCTTATACACTTATAATTATACAATACAAATATTTTCCTATCCAGTTCTCTTTTGCCTTTCTATCTTTCTCGCTTTATACAAACATAGATTATACAAAATACAATGTATAATTTATGTTTGTATAAAGTGAGAGAGAGAACGATATTTGATATACAAATGTTTTATTTCGATTCAATTGTATACAAATTCAAATTTTATACAAATATACAAACACATAAAATTAAATTGAGAGACTCTCAACGATATATACAAACGAGAGGCTGACAACAATATATACAAATGACCTGCCAGCGAAATTATACAAATCTGAAGAGGAGCCAGCGAATTATACAATTGCTTCTTTTGTATATATGTATAGCGAAATAGCCTAGTCATAGCATATTTGCTATGGAGCGCAATTATGCAAACTTTGTTATAGCATACAAATATGAATTTTGTGTTTGCTATATATGAAAGTTGTTCTAAAAAATTATCAATGTAGAATGGAGGTAACATTATTATTTTACGAATATAAAAGGGAAAAAGGACAAATATATCTAAACTATCGTTTGTAAACGGTATACATATATTCTCCATCATATTTTTGAGATAGTGCTCCTGCCGTAAAAAAACTAGAGCATATATGTTCTTCATTTTAACGGAAGATCAAATAGGGCACAATCCTACGGAAGTACCCGTTTTGATCAATTAATTAAACCCAAAATTTTAAAAAACCACTCATAGTATTTGAGAAATATATTCACCTTTTTAAGAAATTTGATTTATTCCCATAAGTTTTAAAAACTATCAAAACTAACCATATGTTTGTATTACATGACACATAACTTTGTTATCCTATGCTGATTGTTCATCATTTTCATCAACAATCATATCATCACTTTTATATTTACTGAATATCTCATCATTACTTTGATGTTCACGTAAAAAATTATGTAAAACAACGAAAACAACTACTATAGAGGGTGTTCTTGTAAAAGAAAAAAATTTGATGTAGAGTTTGAATTATTAAATGAGACTTGGCCTAAATACTAGTTTTTTTTAGTATTTAAAAATTTGAATTATTTACTAAAAATATTTGTCAAATAATAACAAGTTATATGGACAATCACTATTTACCAAATCCCCCCCATAAATTTTACTTGAAAAATGACAAGAACACAACAACTCAGCCTTACGTGCCCCTCTTTCCCTCTCTTCTTCTTCAACGAAGAACAACCTCCAGAAGCTCCGACCCATCATCAGAACGACCCCGTTTCTTCAAATCTTCCTATGAATCCGTACATATCAGCGTGCTCGGCACGAGTCCGTATGCCAGTGAGGCATTTCAAAGCTTCCAGGAAATTCTCCAACGGTAATTTTTCTTTTCCTTTTTCCCGTTTCCATTCTAAGTAGTAGGAATCCGCACAAATCATCCATCTTTAACCTTATCCTCAAAGATTTTGAATTTTGAGTGCTCCCACATCATTTTTGGTCAGGAAATTCTCTAAATCTTTCCCTATAAATAGGCCTCTCTATTCATTCTCACGGTTTTTGGGCTCTAAAACATCTTATATAATTAGTTGTGTACTTGATAAGTTAATTAAAATTTAAAAACAATCTCTTGGAGTTTAATTGAATAACGTATCTCGCTCAAATAATTTGGATTAAATGATGTCTTGGCAAGTCCAATAATCAAAATCATTCGTAGGCGATGATACTACTTTGATAGCCAAAAGACATATTTTGTTGTTTATGTTTCGATCAATATGATTAAAACTTTACTTTTTTTTGCGACTTTTAATCTAATGTTTATAAGGAGATAATTATTTCTTTAATATTTGATTAATATGGATTCATCCTACTTTGAGAGGTAATTCATTGACTCTAATCCAACATTTGAACCTCAAACTTTTGATTAAGGTTGAGTACAATATTTACCATCCCATTACATTCCTTTATTTTTTGGATGTCATCAATCGATTGAATGCCTCGATAAGATAGGAAGTTGAATAATTAAAACTCCAAGGTAGTGTGGAACCACCATAACTTCTGAACACTGAAAAGTCTCTTCTTGGACATCCCAAAGATCTTTTAGCCACTGAAAACTCTATAAAGATCAAAGTCATTTATTTTACAAGTTTAAGAATTCTAATCTACATGACATCAATAGTCTAATGATTACATCAAACTCTTGATTAACATATCTTTACTTCAACATAATGATAAAAAACATAAACATAAAAAATAAAGTTTAAAACATGTACTAAAAAACAACAATTTATCACATAAGCATAATTTAATGATTGTAAAAAACATACCAAAATTTGTAACAATAAAATGAAACAGAAAGGAAAAATTGAGCCCACTGAATGCACATTGTCCCCTTCAGGAAATTATTCTCCTCTAGTATCCGAGATTTAAAGGAATAGATCCTCTCAGGATAGAATGGTTCTATTCACCAATGTATTGATACAAAAACAATGATGTCAGTGAGCCACTCAACATGAGCAAAGTACACGAATATTTAATTGTGTAGAAGAAGAAGAAGTTCATAATTTTCGTTATTTTAAAATGAGAGGAAATTCCTCTATTTATACACAACAAAGGGTAGTTGTACCTTATTGGAAATGTCACATCTCTTTTGAAAAGTCACGACCTTTCATAAAAGTCACAACTTTTCATAAAAGTCGCAACTCTTCCTAAAAGTCGCAACTCTTCGTAAAAGTCACAATTTTTCATAAAAGTCGCAACTTTTCATGAAAGGGGAGGCTAGTTTTGGAAATAAATAAATTAAAAGGGAATCCTTGTTTGTGGTGGCGCCACGTAGGCGGGTCTAAAGTTCTCATTTATATATATATATATATATATATGATTGAAGAGATTCAATGGTTAAGACTGTCTTATTTTGATTACTTTATCACTTCTAAGATGATTTCTGACCTTGTAGTAATATTCCAAAAAAAGAAAAGGGCTACTGTTCATATTTTGAGAACTGAAGTAGTTTATATTGACTTATGGCTATACTCCCTGTTGTGATGACTAAATCAATCTGAATATGAATTTGCTCGTTTATTTTCTCTCTTCCTCATGTATCGTATCAGTTACACCTACCAATGATGTTTATTGATTAAGGAGATTCTTGCTAATTCACTGTTATTTAAGTTCCTTATAAATAATGTGTTGTGAATACTAAGATAGTAGACATCCTACCATATATATCCTTGATAATTATGATTGTTTTTGGTCACCATAATGCTAACCTCGTTATATCATTTGCTGCTTATAATGAATTTCAATTTGTCTAAATGTTGTGTTAATTTGATAATGATTCATGTATGTGCTCAAGAATATGTATCTAGGTGCTTAGTTTTGCTAAGTCTTTGTCTTATTTCTATAACTAGAATAGGTCCAAATTTGATTAAATATAAAGTCATTAGCTCACTTCTCGCTTTTAATCTCTGTTATGAGCAATTAAAGGAGGTCTGCATGAACTTTTCTTGTACCTCGTTGGCAAATTTTGTTTGATCTTGTTTTCTTTAAGTGATAAGTTGCATTTCTATATCATCTCATCATATGTTTGTAAAAACTGATACATGTTGGTCTGCCCAAAAAAAAAAGTCTTCCTATGGTTTGAATACAAGTTATGCTGGGATAAGTTATGTTGGGATAAGTTATATCAGAATAAGTTATACTGAGATTAGTTATGTTGGGGTAGTTTTTATTGCTTCTTTGGTTTGTCATATTCAAACTTATATTCATGGCATAATTTCTAAGAATAAGTTGATTGTTTACAAAAATACCTCCGCCTTAATTATTTTTTTAAAACATTTTCTTTGCAGGTTTGGTTATTCATTCTTAAAAATATAACTAGTAAAATTGCCCGCGCCTCGCGTGGAAATTTAGTATGACAGAATTTATAAAAGAATACTAAAAACCTATCACTCATTAAAACTAAAACATTATATTTTCTTACATACAAGATAACGTAGTAACGAACATTAATAATGTAAATAAAAATTATAATTATAATATCTTATAATTTATCCTTCAATCAATCATCTTTAATTTGATTTTATAATTTATCCTTTTGCTTCCAGGATGTGTTACTATTTGATATTTTGAGGAATCAAATGAACATCAACCTAATATATTAAATTTTCTTATAAATAAATAATCATTGGTGAAGGGATAAATAAATTGAAACGGCTAAAAAAGGTGAAAAATATTTTAATTCTATCGTGTAAAAAGTTCCACCATACCTTTTGCTTTAAGTAATTATTAAAATGGAAAATTAAAGGGAGAATGTATCATATTGGACAACAATTAAACTTATTATATATACTTGAAAGGGAAAAATATTACACAAAACTATTCAATTTGTTTGAGTGTTTTTTAGAAATCAATATACCGGAGTGATGAGGTTCAATTTAAAACTACACTTCTATTCCAATCGTAGTTTCGAGAAACACATCTATTACTTCAAGAAAAGTATTTACAACTTGCATTAAACTTGAGAATATGTCTATACTTCATAATGAATATTAACAATTAATTTATTGTGTAGTTATCTATGTCTTTGAGATTAAAAGAGACTCCAGTCTAGTTATATTCCTCTATAGATCATCCGGCATATCCTTGAACCCATGTAAAAAATTTATTAATTTTTGTCTTCTTTTCCTAGTTCACTTCGCACATCAAGGTGAGATAAAGTTCTTAAGGTCTTTATGTCCTTACAATGGCATACCAAATTTGAATTTTGTCTTCAAGAGATGGTAGTGCTGATCTTTAAGGAATATTTTTTTGTTGTACCTTCAACAATTTTAGTAGAAAAAACTTGCGTTAATACTCAATTAACGTGTGTTATTTAATATGTACTAACAAATACTTACAACAATAACTTTGCAGAAACATAAACAATAAAGTTTAAAACATGTACTCAAAAACAACAATTAATAACACAACTATAAATAATGATTGTAAAAAAACATACAGGATCTGTAACAATAGGATGAAAGAGAAAGGAAAAAATCGAGCCCACTGAATGTGGAGTGTCCCCTTAAGGAAATTATTCATCTCTAGTACTCGAGATTTAAAGGAATAGATCCTCTCAGGATAGAACGATTCTATTCACCAGTGTATTGATACAAAAACGATGGGGGGCAGTGAGCCATTCAATAGGAGCAAAGTACACAAATATTTAATTATGCAAAAGAAGAAGAAGAAGTTCAGAATTTTCGTTGTTTTAAAATGAGAGGAAATCCCTCTATTTATAGACAACAAAGGGTAGTGTGAACAAATGCATATTGTCATATCAGAAAGGTCACAACTCTTTGGAAAAGTTACAATCCTTTGGAAAGGTGACAACCGTTCATAAAAGTCGTATTTTTTTCCATAAAAATCGCAACTCTTCAAAAAAGTCACAACTCTTTATAAAAGTCACAACTTTTCATGAGAGGGGAATGTTAGTTTTGGAAATAAATAAATTTAAAAGGAAATCCTGGCTTGTGGTGGCGCCAGGTAGGCGGGCCTATGGTTCTCTTTTATATAAAAGTATGATTTCCATTTTGTTTAACTTAAATATTTTTTTGGTGTGCATTTCCATGACTGTTCCTTGTGTTTTTATTATTTAACTTTAAAATATAACTTCCATCTTATATAGCTTAAAAATAATTTTTTCATCTTATTTATCTTTAAAATAAACTTTCATCTCATTTAGCTTAAAAATAAAACTTCCATCTTATTTAGCTTAAAAATAAAATTTTCATCTTATTTAACTTAAAAATAAAACTTTCATTTTAAGTTTATTTAAGTAAAAAAAACTTTATTATTAAAGTTATCTACATTTTAATTGATATATAAAATATAATTTTAAGTGAGTAATAAATAATTAATTAAAAAGATGTAATTTAGTAGTGAAGTGAACATTTTAAGAGAAATTAAAATATAAATAAACATAAGAATTAGGTAAATAAATTCAACTCATAATATATTCATAAATAAAAATTATATTTATAAAATGTAATAATTAAATTATTTTTTTTATCATAAACAACAATTAATTAAGGTTGTTAATGTTATTAAAAATTATGTTAATGTACATGATGTAAAAGTGGTATATAAAAGAGATTTAAGGGGGTATTTATGTTATTTTGCATACTTTATCCCATGATAAGTTATCCTGGAATTACTATTCCACACTCAGGGAGGGATAACTTATCCTAGTACTAATTATTAATCCCGAGATAGTTTATCCATCCTTTGCAACCAAACGAGGATTAAAGGGCAGTCAAAAATTATCTCGGAATTAACTTCTCTTATCCCTCACACCAACCAAACGATCCCTAAAGGATGTCAAAGTATTTGGGTTAAGATTGCATTTGTTTAATTATTTTGTGTAGCCAAGCTTGAGTCATTTTCTTGGTTAATAATGCAGTAGTTCACTTTGATCATATATTGGCAATTTTTTATTTTTTTCCAGTTTATGTCTACTATATTTTAAGAGGTTCCTCTTTTGAACTCTCTAATCCTTGATTCTTTTATTTCTTTGTGCTTGAACTGCTTGATAACGAGTCCATATGACTCCCAATTCCTTGCATACACTTCTTCCTCAAGTCAACCCCCTTTAAGTCGATTGAAAGAAAGTTAGTATTATTGGGATAAAATCCAAGAAACCGGTAGCAATAGGAGCTCAAGAAAGCTGAAAAAGAGAATGTTTTGGGTTCAAACTTAATTATATATGGTTTAAGTATTAGCGGTTCGGTTTTCGGTTTTAAATATGCTTAATCGTTAATCAAATCAATAACATATTTGTTATCGATTTTTGGTTTATCAGTTTTTGGTCTTTAACGGTTCCGCTTTCGATTTAACCAATAAGAAAATGCTTTCAAAATAAATATATGACTTGTCCAACAATTTAAAGCAAAATTAAAAAGAGAGAAATCAAATTACTCATTGAATGCAAAAAATATGCTTAGTATAGTAAACCTTAGCCGTTGCCTAACCCTTGACGTTTTTGTTGCAAACCTTAGCCGTCGTCATTCTTAGTTCTTTAGGTTTTGACGTTGTGAACCTAAAAGACTAAAGTAATATTAAAACCTAAAGGGTAAATGCAGAGAGCTGAGTTAAGTAGTGTTAATTGTGTAGAGTCCTTATAGTTATAGTCTAATATAGTGATTATATTAATATTTTTTTGTTTGATATTTGTGTATGACTAAAATTAAAATAGTAAATTATTATGTATTTAATGGGTTATCGGTTGATCCAATATTAAAAAACCAATATCAAATCGATAACCCTCTATTTTTTTTTATAAATCATTAAATAACCGTTAACCCAATAACCAATTACAAATAAATCAATAACACTTTTTTTGGTTCAATTTATCGATCGGTTCGATTTTTGCACACCTACTCGTTTTGCTTTAAGTATTCAAAATTTTAAACTCGTTTTAGTTAGAGCAAATTTAAACTTACAGAATAACTTAAGAAGCATTCATTTTCTTTCATAGTTATTGAAAAGCTTTGAATCCATGCTTATGAGTTTGAACTTACTATTTAGTTCAATTTTTTTACTCGGATAAATTGTTAAGTTTCTTAAACTAATTAGTTTGTCTTTTAAACAAACTTAGGACTTTATAAGAATAACTTAATTCCGTCTGTCAATCGAGCATTAGTGGATTTTTTAAGGTGCTTAAAACCTTTCTTAGAAGATTGTTTGAACCCTTATCCGATTCTAGTTTATTTATTTAAAGGTTTTCTTCCAAAAAAAGAATTTTTTAAACGATTTCTTAATTTTCCTAAAATTATGTGGCGACTCCTATTAATTATCCTCAAAATTAACAAATAGCCAAGCTATGGAATGTTTTTAATTTAGTTTTAAAAACAGATTGTAACATAAACTTTATTAATGAATTAACATTATAACTTAAACTGATATTTGTAAAAAAAATTTAAAAAAATGGGTGAAATATTATTTTTAACATTTCTTTGGTGAGAAACACCAAATGTGAATAGTCATTAGTCACCGGAGAAAGCATCTCGCTTACAATTGTTTTCTGACAAGCAGCCTCCACGATAAGAACTAGTAACAACAACACCAGAAAACACCACCAGGACCTCCATAAAACCCATCTCCTCTTTTCACAGTCAATTCATCACAAAAATACATTAACATGGGTGGTGTTTTCTGATGTTGTTGAAGAAAAGAGCTACCATTGCTTAATTAGTTGCTTTATAATTTATTAAATTTGAATTATTTTTTTTAAATAGTCATTGACAATATATATGAAGAAAAATATTTAGATTAAATTTTAAAAGCTTAAGGTCTCGTTTGGTATGAGGAGGGATAAGAGATAATCAATTCTGAAATAAATTTTAGGATGAATTTATCCCATATTCTATTGGAATAAGATTGCGGGATAATTTACCCTAAGATTATAGTGTTATTTTAATTTTATCTCATATTAATGATGTGATAACAATAATCTCGAGACTAAGAAGCTATTGATAGTTTCAGTGCGTCTGGTACGCCACTTTGACCCGTGCGCGTACAGTCCACTAAAGTGCCCAACTCAACCCAATGCTTCCAGCTTTATGTGGGTCGTTCCGGCACAAGCAAAAATCGGTCTAGTCATGAGTCCACTTGTCCGTTAGTCACCCTTATATTAAGTTATTTCTATTGTTTTCCTCTAGGCTAGTTCATTTCCGAAAAAGAAAACTAGTTAAATTAGAGGTCAGCTGAACCGTCGGCAAAAAATGCTGAGAAATGCTGCTGGCCTGAAGAGTGGCTCGCATTTCGGTCACTTTTACTTTTTTTTGTTATTTTGTAATCTGCAAGATATAATACCGTATAGCTTCACAGTTACATTGATATTGGATTTCTTAAAGCCCTTTTTCTAAAACTTTTTGGTGGCGTATTTGTTTACTTTTAGTGGTAAGTTTATTCGCCACAAAAGGCGTCTTTTGCGGTGACAGTCATGGGTCGCCACTAATAAATATGTATTGTTTTTAATCATTGATAAACCAAACGACCCCATAACCCATTAAACCAGAAAATTTTAGAGCTAAACAAAGTGCTAGATGTACATATATACTTGCAAACGGTAGGGTCGAATACTTATGGAGTGAGAGACCGATCGATTGGCATGCAGGTCTATTTACGCCTTGAGTAATTTAGAGAAGTATACAATGAAAATGTGTACAAACATGATATGTAATGCACATATAAATATAGAGAGGGGAATTAACTAATGGGGTTGAGTATATGTATTGTTGTACGTACGATGGATGTTAAAATTAAAATCCAACATCAACTTGATCGTCGACCTTGTCATTTAAGGCTTGTATACTTTCAATAGCTTCCTTGAGATCCCACCTTGTATCCAAATCTTCTTGACAGCAAGCCACTCCAATGTTGAAGAGCTTTTGGATCTGTCCTTGATGAGTGATCTGGTCCATCTCTTTGTCAAAAGCCGATTCATTATTTTTAATGATGGTGTCGACCCAGGTAGCCAATTCGGTGCCATAGCCAGTGCTGAGAGCAAGATAGTTTGTTGGGAGTTTACCGGTGAGGGTCTCTAGTATTAGAATCCCAAGGCTCCAAACATCAGTCTTCCTTGTGATGCGGCCTTGTTGTGCATACTCGGGGGCTTTGTAAGCCACTAGAAGATGTTGGACTTGGGAAAGATTCACCAGGGGCACCAATGTGTAATCCATCAACAATGGATTAGAATATTTGTCCAGAAGTACATTTGATGACTTGAGGTGACCATGCGGAAGTGCTAGGCTTGGCAGCTCATTGTGAAGGTAGGCCAACGCCTTTGCAACTCCTTTTATGATTTTCAAGCGGCTTGACCAGTCCAGCCTAGAGTGATTGCCTACATACACACACAGAGCCGAGTAATTAATAATTTAAACTCACATACTCTAATTAATTACTAATATACATATACATACATACCATGGAGGTGACTGGCCAAGCTACCATTGGAGGCATAGTCATAAACAAGCAGCTTCTCTTCTTTCCTATAATAATAGGCGACAAGGGGGAGTAGGTTCGGGTGGCTTAGTCTGCCCAACCTCCTCATGTGCTCGTGGAAATCTTCTTTAGCGACATGGTTCATTTGCTTAAACCTCTTCACCACAACGGCTTGGCCATCCATAAGTAGTGCCTTGTAAGAGGACCCCAGATTCCCACTGCCAAGCACCTCCGCGGATGCTCTTAGCAAGTCCTGTAGATCAAATCTTGTTCTGTCATCTCTAACGAAGGACAACTTACCGACCACCGTTGCGCCTGCTGGTGCCTCTACTGCCTTGTTATTGTTATCGTGTCTTGGATTGCCGCTCATCGTCATATCAGGAAGAGCTGATGATGAAAAGGTCATGTTTTGATCCCCATCAATATTATTCGACTCAACAGCCCGGCGTGGATTATTTTGACTGCTGCGGCGCCGGCGAATGATAAGAATTAACACAATCACGAGACATAAGACCACCAAACAAACTGCAACGATCAACATCACTCTACTCATGAGAGAGGGCGACTTCTTATTTATATCACCAGATAATTGGGTGTTGATGGTAGAGTTGAGACTGTTAGGCGGAGTAGTAGTATTTGCTTCTGGAATTGGGGAGTTGCAAACTGATTCCAAAGGCTTCCCACACATGCCTTTGTTCCCTGTGTATATGTATAATAAATTAAAAAGGCTAAATCGGTACGGTACGTAATTAAATTAACCAATGATTTATACCTGCGAATGTTGTTGGATCCATTAAAGAAAGAGAAGGAGGGATTGGACCCTCGAGTTGGTTGTTGGATACGTTGAGGAGTTTGAGAACGCCATGGCGGAAATCAGGTATAGAGCCAGTGAATTTGTTGTTTTCGAGGGTCAACTCTAAGAGCTTGGGGCAGGAGGTAGCGAGGGAGGTGGGAATGTTACCAGTGAATTGGTTGTTGGCCAAATAAAGTTTCTTGAGATAAGTCATACCCTTGAAGGCATCATCGGGGATCTGACCAGAGAAGTTATTATTGGACAAGTACAATGACTTGAGGGCACCAAGTTTGTTCCAATCAGGCATTTCCCCCTTGAAGTTGTTGTTCATAAAGCTTAGGGTCCGGAGGAAATGCAAAGGAAGCAATGAATCTATATCAATTGCCCCTGAGAGGTCCAAGTTTTCTAGTTGCAAACCCCATACATCCCCTTCGAAGCAAATTACTCCCAACCAATTGGCATTGTCCCCGGTACAGGGACTTGTCGATGGAACCCAAGACCCGAGTACATCTTTTCCTTTACCTGAAGATGTAGATAGCGAGCTTTTAAAGTTGAAGAGGGCCTCCGAAGAGCTCTTTGCATCGGGAAGATAATGATCATCTGGGCCGGTGTCATCATCGTCCGGTTGAGCCGATACAAATGTGATCAACGATACAACAACAAGAAGCTGGAAAATGATCAAGTGACGACATAATGCATTGTATGATCTTCTTCTTGATGATGATGATGATGAAGAACATGCAAACGTAACTGGTGACCGGCCGGTATCCTCCACCTCCGTCATCATCCTTCCTTTGCCTAACCACAACAAACCACCATCAATTTGAGGCATAACCACTGCACACCTCTCTAACCAGAGATTTTTACGGCTTTTCTTTTGGTTTTCATTACATTAATTACTTTTTTTCAATGTCTTCCATCCTTTTAAAAATAAATAAATAATATTAATTGTCAGCTTTGTGTTCAAGAATTTTAATTAGAAATTAAGGAATATTAAGTAAAAAATTCAGGTTTCTTACCTTTTTTTTATTTTAATCAAAATTTTGTTTGATTAAGCATTTCATTAGTTTATTTGAAATTAAATGTTTTCATTTCACGAAACATAATTTTATCAAGTTACTTTCCTTTTTAGTCAACAAAAAAAAAAGTGACAATTTAACTGTAAAATGTTCATTTTAAATTATTTATAACCACAAATATCTATCACTTATTTTAAAGAGCAAACTACATAAATATTATTCCTTGTGTCCCAATTTGTGACTTACTTTCCTTTTTAGTCAGTCAAAAAAAAAAAGACATATTTCTATATGAAGTAACAATTCAACTATAAAATGTCTATTTTACCCTTAATTAAATGATTTACAGTCACACAAATTTCTATCATTCATTTTGGACCATAAGTTTTAAAAGTCTTCCCTTCTTTCTTTAACTTCGTGCCGAGTCAAACTACTTCACATAAAATGGGATGGAGGGAATACTAGTTTAGATTCTAATTATTAAGATTTCTGGTACTCTCAAATATTACTTTCTACCATATTTTGTGCTTAGGATACATGAATCTGAATCCGTAAAATACATGTATCTGTCGAATTTTTAAAATGAGATACATATTTTATTTGTTTAAATTAATTGGTTGTAACAGATTTCCTTAATTACATGAGTAATTGCGGAAATCAAGGAGTGTATCTATGTTTAATTAATTTTATTTATTATTCTTTGAAATAATAAATTCATTAATATTACTAATAAAAGACAAAAACATGTATATCTTGGTCATGTAATTTAATTAATTTCATTTTATTATTTAATGTATCCAATAAACTAAACATTTAGATACATGAGTATCATACAAGTACAATCATATGTATCATAGAAGTATCTAGTACTAATTTCATGTATTTGTTATCTGTATCTAGTATTAATTTCATGTATTTGTTATTTGTATCTAGTATTAGTTTCATATACTTGTTATATGTATTTGATATTAATTTCATGTATATATTTATATGATCTAATATTATTTCATGTATCTTATATATATATATATAATATATATATATAT